>LUCW03000201.1:42500-72500 GCA_001586965.3 Sphaeroforma sirkka
CCAATATGTTGATTGAAAAGTATTGTAAACAAATATCTAATTCGCGTATACATTGCTTTCTCTCCTCCAGTCGTCAACAAAATATACACTAATGTCCTACTATACATCCCCGATTTCGCGTACTTCTTTACCTTTGCAACCTTTATAATAAGTCGACAACAATTTTATATGAATAGGGAACTTAATCGTACGAGTATAGCGACAAGCAAAGTAGTACATCCACCTACTTTCTGACCATTGATGATTTTTTTTTTTGGTGTACGACTTGGCAAAAGCTTCATCCACTAACTGCTGTCTGGTCGGGCCTGCCTTAGAAGCGCCTTGTTCGTGTTCGTCCATACCTTATCGTACCAATCTATTCTACTAGAGTTGTTGAATAACACTTGTATCATTAAAACATGTGGCGCTACTATCACACTTCTAATAGTACGTGCACCATCATATCATCTCACCATGACTGTATCACCCCAAAGAACTTTTTCGAAAGAAGTGTTTTGACGGTCTAAAATGCCGCAACACACTTTGAAATTTCAATACATGCGTTTTGGCTGGATGGACTGTAGAGTAGAATCTATTGGACAGAGGGTTCTCGCTAGAGGCCTATTTGGAGGCTATTTAGAGGTCAACGAGGGTGCCAAATGAATATTCAACCAATCGGATTAATGAGTGGACCCAAGTATTAAACGTCACAGGCCCAACTTTGAATTTAGTGGTGCTCGAAATAGAACACCAAATGGCGCACAGGCCGCAGTGTCAAACACACTGTTGTTTGTCAGTCTGTCACCGTGTCACGTAATCACAGACTCGCAGTGACACAGGGAGGTCTCTCGGGATGGAAAACATACAAAAAAACAATAAATAAACAGAACACCTCTTGTCTAACGACGAACTTTAACTGTTCACTCCTCGGAGCCATAGGATATTCTGCCAATAGACAGTCCAAAGTTATTCGAACTCAATTTGAAGCTCATGTTGCCGTTAATTACGACATTCACAGTCCGGTACACTTATCACTTTCAATTTTACACCTTTCACGCAGTGAACTAAAAGTGCTCGCTATATATATATATATATATATATATATATCATATGGATGCACATGAACATGATAGGTTCACAACTTCACCGTGAACTTACCACTCACTCCTCTAGAGTGTACTACGTATTGTACTCAAAAGACACAAAGAACAGCTTTATTAGTTTATTTAAAAAAGCCTCCTAATCTGAAATTTCGTGTCACTGAATTCTGAAACCTCACATGGTTGCAGTAAGTATGTAGTATGTAATACACACTATATGTATTTAGCTAGGCCCCGCGCCCCGACCCAGGCCCATGGTCCAGGGGCTCAGGGCCCAGAGTGGCCTATGTACTACTAGTAGAATAGAGTAGAGGGACCAGGGACCAGGGTCCACTGACCACTAATAACCTCACTAACCACTAACCAGCCCAGTTGATTATTATTAGTTCATATTTAGTTTTGAAGTTTTCAGATATCATTAATCATTACTCATTTAAGCAAGAGTATGCTATTTAACTGGCCAAATAAAGCTAGAAGTTCGATTTTTGATAGGCCTGGAAAAGACCCCCTTCTATTATCTGGCTTTATTTTAAATCAGCTACCTTTTTCAACCTATCAATTTGTTTTGGACAAAAATCAGCCCAATGTACATACTGTTATTTTTAGGAGGCACATATGGACTGGGCCACTCTGGTGGTGGGGAGTGGTCGGTGGGTCAGTGCCACAGTGAGAGTGTGTCAGTGCGATCACTTCATAATGAGACTGTGAGTGGGACTGGGGTCTGGGGCCCCTGTGGGGGTTATTTCACAAAATTAAAATATTAAAAAATATAAATAACAACACATAATTTTACGCGGCAATCAGACAGCCATCTCTCAATACTCGCCCATTGCATAGTAGTACTAGTATGTACATATAAAAATAAAAATAGCTGATACATAGTTGATACCATTATGACCACGGTCATCTAGTTACCATATTAATCCATACACATGCCTATGTGACTTACTTCCGTACACGCATATGCGACACATTCAGAGTTTAGGGCTTAACTACCTGTCGCCGCCATGAAGTTCGGCAAGCGTTTGCTCACGGAGTCCTATCCTCCTTGGTCGAGGTATGTGCGGTTTTTGGTGCAGTTGGTATCGATTGTAGCTATCAACACGCACAAGCGTCTATTATAACCTTTCGGGAAAATATAAATATCCTACTTCCGTATTAATTATCATTTGATATGCCAACTGGCTGTGCATGCTAGTTCATGGCTGTGATTGAAGTGCTAAGGCTCCGTCTAGAAGTGTAGGGGGCGATTGTATACGTATAAAATGTCTTCTAATCTCTGTTGCGTTCGCCGTGAAACCAGGCATTATCTCAACTACAAACATCTGAAGAAGGTCATCAAAAACAATCCCAGAGCAGAGCCCAGTCCCTTCTTTTTCGAACTTGATCGGGACCTGGAAAAGGTAGGAAACACTACTTATAACATATTACACACAACTCCTGCCATGTTTTATTGCGACTAGAAAGTCATCCTAGGAAACATGGACTAGATTTTTCATTTTGACTGGGTTACCATCCTCTGCGTGATGCCTTTAGAATACACTATATATTTTACTGTCTAGATGGACCATAGGTGAGATTTATCATCGACTATATATGCTTGATATCTGTCTGGTGCACAGGTCACGGCCTTCTACCTCAGAAAAGTAGCCGAGCTGAAAGACAGACTGGAGCGACTAAAGCGCCGGAGTGCGGTCTATACTAAAGCCCTACAGAAGAACAAGATGGCCACAGAAACACTCATCGCATCGTTCAAGGCATTCTTGAACGAAATCGGAATCCTGCAGGAATTTGTGAGCCTAAATTCCACAGGATTCCGAAAGATCCTGAAGAAACACGACAAGAACCTGCAACTGCAAACGCAAGAGCTGTACCTCTCCTCCAAGGTGGCTGTGCAGCCTTTCACACTTGATGCAAAGGTATGTATACAATATATACATAGGTTTTTGGCGTGGTCTTGATAGTGTGCTGTTATGTCACAGCTCACGTATCTCGAGGGTGTGGGCATTTGCCAAAGACCTCATGAATGTTGGTGTATACCGAGCCTATGTGGGGTTCTATCAGTTAAGCCACAGTGCGTGCCTGCCAGTGTTTATCGCTTCATGCGTGTCTCTGTGTTGTTAACAATCACAAAATTAAGCTCTGTTATGACAATCTATAGTGACCGGTATATGCGGCATTCATAATTGGTTTAGTTGAGAAACGGGCGTGCATATTTCTCTAGAGCTTCGTTGACGTTTCCACGCATGTCTTCTGCGGATGGCTCACCATGGCTACTTGCAGATGTATCGAAAGAAGACTATAATTGGTGTGTAGCTTGGTAGGGATAAGTTGGAACCAAATCAGAATTTGGGCACGCCCTTTTCGCTCCCTCTCTTAATGTGGGGCGCAAACACAAAAATGCCACATATGTATATATAAAAGTGCCACACATGTATATAAAAAATTGGCACACATGTACATATAAAAATGGCACACATGTATATATAGATCACATCCAAATTTCCAATTATTGTCAGTATTAGGATTGTGTCAATTGTAAGCGCATTGGGAGAATGTAATCTCAAGGATTCGACTCGTCCAGACGGAAAAGGCCCAGAAGAACAGGATGGTGTGCATGTTGTTGTCAAACAGCCTTCGCTGGACAGTACCGCTCATACTATCCACCATCGCATCTACGCTTTCAAACAATACTGATAACGTTCGCAATCGCTTTCCGCACAAATAAATATACGCATATACATGTAGTAGACATATGTAGCGCTATTGCACGTAGTACATACGTTGCCCTGTACTCAGTACCTTTGTGCACATCCCCAATGTTATACTTGCTACTAGTTGGGCGTAATATCGCATATGTGGTGGTGATGATCACACACCGCATCATCGTATCTATGGCATCGAACAAAACTGGCAATGTGTGTAATCATTGTCTCTGCGAAAACTGCCACGCATACATAGCTGCCCATTCAAATATACTAACATGGAAATATATAGTACTAGATGCAGCGAACTGGTGTTGGCCTACTTATTGCTCGTTTCAGCGGACTGGTGTTGTCCTATTTGTTACTCGTTTGAACTGATTATATATATATACATATACATCATACATACATACATACATACATACATCATACACATACATACATACGTACATGCATTATACATACATGCATGCATGCATGCATATATATACATACATATACACACATCATCACACGCACGCGCATATATATATATATATATATATATATATATATATAATATATATCACGCATCATGCATACGCACACGCACATCACGCACATCACGCACGCACGCGCACGCGTATATATATATATTAATATATATATATATATATATCAATATCACGCACGCGCACGCGCACGTCATCGTCATCACGTCAATATATATATATATATATATAGCAATATATATATATATATATATATATATATTATACAAAACATACGTTGCGTACATACGTACACAGGAGATTTATTAATATATATATATATATATATATACTTCAATCCATATATATATATCATCATCATCATCATCACATATATTATATTAATATATATATATATATATATATATATATATGCGTATGCATTGCACGCACACACACACATCATCATCGTCATCATATATATATCATAATATATATATATTATATATATATATCATATATATATATATACATATATACATACATACATACATTACATATATAATATATATATACATACATATATATATATATATATATGCACATACACACACACACAACACACACACACACACACACACATCATCATCAATAATATATATATTATATATATATATATATATATATATATATATATATATATATATATATATATATATATATATATATATATATATATATATATATATATATATATATATATATAGTAATATATCAGTGAAATGCTAACTCGGTTGCAAACATCATCATTTTCAGGAACTGGCACAAATGCAAGATGGTGCGCGGAACATGCTTGACGTGCTGAGCAAAAGCGCTGCCGACGCAGCGTCTGTGATTCCACCTTCACTCTCTGAAAGTGACCGCTACGGCCAGTTGATTGAGCGAGTTACAGCACGAGATCTCAACGACACGTCGAGTATACTCGTGATAATGAAAGCCGATCTGACGAAAAGTGATACGATGTGGACTAAGGAGGCCATAGAGCTGTGGACAGTACCTGCGTTGTTGCGCGCATGTGATATGGGCCACACAGAGATCATCTGCGCCATACTGGATAGTGAGCTTGCGGATATCGACTCTGCAGATCCAGTCGATCATGGTAGGTCGGGTCTGCACAAGGCGAGCAAGAATGGTAACCTAGCAACGGTGGAGCTGTTGCTTAAGAGGGGCGCGGATCCCGTTCTGCTGGACGCACACGGCCGAACTTCGTTGCACTATGCGGCTATCGGTGGCAATGTGGATGTTATTGAAAAGGTATGCCTGTAGAGCCGTATGTGTCTTGTCAGTTTCTTCCATTCTTTACAAGTGCAAGTATCATTGGAAGCGATTCGGTGATTTGACATTTCATTACAATGCCATCTATTTCCTCCTCCCTCTCCAGTTGTTAGAACTCAAGATCGACACCACGATACCAGACAGTGAGGGCTACTTGGTCATATTCTACGTCGTGGCCCAGAACTCTCTGAGTTGTGTGGCCAAGTTTCTTGACGGCGGGGTGCCTATCAACCAACCCTGCAACCTGGCGGGTATGTCACCCCTAACTGTTGCGTGTAGCTACGGTCACACAGACATGGCGAAGCTCCTACTAGTCCGCGGTGCTGATCAGAAGGTGTGTGACGAAGATCATCTCTCTCCATTGCATGTGGCTGCCCGTGCGGGGCACTCGGCGTGTGTGCGTGTGCTTCTCGAGAGCGGGTGCAATGTCAATGTGGTCCAACCCAGTACGAAACGCACCCCTCTGTTCGAAGCCGCGTCAGAGGGCAATCTGGAATGCGTGAAGATTCTCCTCGAATACAAAGCCGTACACTGGAGCCCCGATGCTGCCGGGTGGCTGCCGCATGTACACGCATTGTTTCGAGGACACGTGGATGTTGTGCAGCTGCTGCGGTCGCTACCGACGCCACAGCTGTCCGAAGATCTGATACAGTCTGCGGCAACTGACGAGCTGGAGGCGAAGAAGAAGGTCATGAATACAGCACCCCCGAGCTCCGGTGCAGATGACACGGGCATACCGCCATTCGAACTGCCGCCTCCAGCGGTCCCGTTCCGGCACTACGGCCACTCTTACCTCAAAGAAACCCAATTGCGGATTCGCCTGGGACATACCACTCAAATACGCCAAGGAGGCGCCTCCGCGGGTCACATACAAGGCCGGGAAGTGCAGCCGCCGGCGTTGGGGCGGTCGAGTTTGGCCACGTTCCTGCCGCTGAAGAACGAGTTCTTGTCCATGCGGCTGATGGTGTCGCTGCAGGCCAACCCAGGGGAGCAGCAGATGGTTATGTTGCCCATCGATCTCGAGGAGGAGCCCTTGATCTTCACGGCTGGGTGCGGAGATGATTTCTCGTTACAGATCGAGCTGCATCCCGCTTTCGAGAGCCAGCAAAGCGGTATTATCGGCAAAGGGGTGCTCCCACCAGCATCGTTCGAAGATCAGAGCGGCGTTGTTTCTTGTGCGATCATAGGAAAGGACCTCTCCTTTGTTTGCGAAATCCTGCTGACGTATCTGGTGATCACTCCGCTGAATAGAACTCTGCCGGAAACCAACACCTACTGGAAGTCGACACAGGTCGGTTTCTACATCGATTTGGAAAGGTGGCGAATACTAGTGACATACACGACCGTCTTTGCTATATGGTTTTTATTTGAGGAGTATGCTTATGGGAGTGTGGGTTCCTACTTCGAGTTTATTGCTTATGCACACTTACGGCACATGATCAGCTCCACGAGGGACTGAGCCGCCACCTTTGTGTCAGAATACATACTGATCACAGTTCGATTTCCATCGAACAAACAGGTTCTCGAGAAGGCGTTCTTACCCTTGTTGGAATCAGCATCGGGCAACGGGTTCTATTCCGTTATAGCTGACACATCGCTCGATTCTGCCTATGTGATTGTGGGAGTGCAGGTAAGCTTTGTTCGTGACGGACGCAGCGATAGAATGTATTTCTGTGTATCCCATTTTCGCAGTCTCGCAGCCTCAAATCTCACATACAGCACTACTTTCCTTTGAGGTTGGCGTAATATCAAGGTTAAACTCTTCGTGTGGGTGTTCCTGCTGTTTTTGTTGATTCGCAAGTGGAAATCAAAGTTGGGATCATCGACCCTGGTATGTTGTCACGAAATCGAACCTAACCGTAAGTATATACCTACATTATGTTCCCGTTACATAGGTAACAAGTGATGGAGTTGTGGTGGCACATAGAGGACAGGATATCACCGTTGATATTGCTGGGTCCAAACTACGTCTCCCGATATCGTCCGTGACAGCTGAGCAGTTCACGAATATACTGTCTTCACAGAATAGAAGCGACAGTCCGACTGTGTATTCTCTAGAGTCAGCACTCAACACAGTTCCTGAGCATATTGGCTTCAATATTTCGATCAAAACTGGCTATGAAACCGAAGGTTTGTGGGTGGTGTTTGATATGCGTAGCATAAAGTTTTGATCAATCGCAGATTGAAGGGGTTGGTTGTGCTATTTGCTTACGCTCCTGTCTTTTTATGTTATATGAGTCGCCAGAAGGTATATATGACGAAACATTGACTAATTTTCTCAGTGTACATGCCTGACAGCTAATAAAAAGGGCCTCAACATGCTGGTTGATAGTGTATTATCTACGCTCTATCGCCATGTGGGACGTAGACCGATCATGCTTTCATCCGAGTCGAGAGATGTGTGCATTATGATGAGTCTGAAACAGCCCAAATTCCCAGTCTTTTTTGTCTCGACAGCCAAAGACAGTCAATCTTCGATACAGGGGTCCCTGAAATTCTGCAACGAGCATCTCTTGTTGGGTATGTTTTTATTCTGCTTTGCTGTCGGCGACACTGTTCTGCTGGTTGACTTTGCAAGCAACAGATAGTTCAACAAGTTAGTCGTTTCCCTTCTTGTGTCAGCTCACTACACTATCGCCTGCTTGTTCATATCCGGCCGTTCAGGTATGTTCATCCCACATTGGGTCTTGGAGGATGCTCCGGTATTGCCGAAAGCTATCCAGGAATCGGGACTAGTAGTTATAGCGTGCAATAGAGAGAATTCATGCCAGCTCATACCGTTCGACCAAACAAGCACAACAAAAGATTTGGTAAGAGTTGGGCGGAGGATGTGCACGCGTTTTCAGTGGCGTTTTATTGCCCACTAGCTGTTTTATTTTTTAAGAGGCTTTGTGGGATCATAACCGCGTCTTATGTTGATTTGGTACAGACTTTTTGGGAATAAAGAGTGCGCCGTGTCAAACTAAAGACTATTCTACTTAATTCCTCAGGTTGATGGAACTTGCAACACCGGCGTCGTTTTTGTAAATACGAAGTCGGTCTCACACAACCCGGACGAGTACTTTGCATGGGCCAGGAGATTCCGCGAGTACCAAGTAGAGACACCCGAGGGGTCGAGGCTTCCAGATGTGAACAACATATGTATATCGCAATCCGCGATAGACCCCCCTCGCACAGGTGATATGGCTGCAACTAGGGATAGCAGCATGCTAACCAGCCATTCAGAGCCACTCGGCAACAGCAATTTAGATCCACTAGCGTTCAGTCTGACAGACGCGAAGCCTATGAGCAACAGTATTCTCAATGGCGAAAGTGTAATACAAAACCGCAACCCAGCATCGATCTTGGACTTTTTGCGGAAATAAAGTATAGGATGAATTATCTTCCGACGGTCCAATTCCGAGTTACGAACTGCTTCACAGAGATAAAAGACTCAAAGGGCTTGATATATCCACGAATGGTATCGTTGGTCGTTATAAAACTGCCTATCCTATAATATGATAATACTGAGACCTCTTAATCGGCTCAGCAGAAGCTACACAGAGAGCTCTGGACAAACTAGAATACAACGGTGTCGCCCACATATAAACTATTATTCGAATTTAATCGTCTATTGACTGCAATAAATCAGCCAATTCAATCACTCCTTTCAGCTGGCCTTTGCTTGTAACGTACAAGCGATCGCACCGCAGCATTGTGAACATGAAGTGTACCTCGGTAAAAGGCGTTTCCATGACGACCTGCAAAGAGCCGGTTATTAGGGTGCGCGATGAGTATACTTCGGATTCACAACCTACATTTATATCATCTATTTTTGAGCCGCATGTAAATGAAATTGCATCCCTTTAGTTACGCTAGAATTTCAGTGATCACAAACACTTAAAGATTGACTTCTGCGATACCTGAAATGGTGACGGATCTATGACTGGAGTAGGATGTTCAAGAATATTGATACACTGAGTTTCCATCTTTTCAAGATCTGATTCACTCAAGTACGACATAAATTGGATAGGCACATCATCTTCATCCTCTACGATTTCCCAGTCTCCATTCGCCACGTGCTCCTGTATCGCATTAATATGTAGATATGCAAAGAGCTATCTGTCAAATTGAAAGTGTAGTCTATCAATCCAATGATATCCAAAGAAAGACGACAAAGGTCCGAACTACTGAAGGCACGAATCTCGAGCAGCGACCACATACGACTATTTTGCTGCTGTGCCAACCATTACCCGGATGTCTGCTGGCCGCTGAAGAACCACCTCCCCCGAAATCTAGGGCGAACAAAAAAACCAATCAGAGAATGAACTGGTGACAGCTTACGTCTGTATGCATGTACACATTCAGATAGGTTCGAAGACTAGTATACACTCAGATAAGTTCGAAGACTATTCTATAAGCAGGTATTCGCGTTCGTCATGCACTCTCAACAGTGTTGGTGAAATCTGGTAGTCGTATCGAACACCCAAATTGTCGGTGGTTTGAAATGTAGCAAACGAACCGGCACAGTACCTCCTACCAGCCTCAGTATCCTGATGTAGTGGTTATAGAGGGCCATCTCAAGGCTGGTGCGTGACCTGTACAATAGAGTTCACAACAAGGAAGCGTGTCAGCGACTATAGCAGGTTGGGGGGGGGGGGGGGGCAGGGTCGCAACAACGAGAGAAAGCCAAACAAAAATGATATTAACCCAATTCATTTAGAGAAGAAGGCATTAACGCCCGCTCTGAGGTCATGCTTGATGGGCCTGGCAGGTAAGGCAAAAATGTATATAGAAATCGCATGCGTAAACTATACTAAGATAATCAGAGCGCTGGCGAGTGCGATATTGCATGATATGAATCTACTCCGAGCAGCAACACTTACACAGCCCCTAAGAGATAGAGATTCGTCTTGGTTTCCACAATAGCGTAGCTAAGTCGAACCTGTTGAGGATCACAGAGCATACGACCAAGGTCAGCGTAATCCATCAGTTGTGTGACATAAGTCGGAGCGATGCGCATTAAGTCGGAGGCAACCCTGTTGTCCAATACATGAGGAAGTGCAGATTAATTACCGTTCTACGAAGTAACGATTGATATTCCGCAGAAGTTCGTTGCAACTATCCGACACAACTTGCGCTTTGCTAAACGCTAAATATGAGTGCAATAAACATACTTCTTCCCGCTGAATTGCTTCAGGCGGCTTTTCCTGGGAAGATAAGGTAGCCCCTTAGCGTACAGAATGCTGTCGTATATGGATCTCGAGAGCCTGAGATATGTAAATTCTGGTTAGCGATATCGATTTGAGATGGATCGCCCAAGGAAGAGCAGAGTGAATCGGCTATCGAAAGGCAAGTGCGACACCTCATACGAAACAAGAATCGATTGTACAATTGATATGGCGTGACGGTATAAGTACAAAACACCACACTCGCATACACGGACAGCTGCGATAGACTCCCCACGCACGTGATCTGCCGTATGCCAAGATCTCGTCATGCAATCACGAACAATATTGGCAGCTGTACGACTCTACATACCTCTGGCCGACCGTGATGCTAATCATGATACCAAAAAGCGCGGGCAGCATAAACTGGGCGAAGAAATTACAATGATCAGCGTTAGCTGTACGACGAACTTTGGATTTGTCAACTTCAGAATGTCGAATTTCGATATTTGTGTGGGGAATCCACGCCAATTTTCAGCTGTTGGCCAGGACACCAGTTCGAATGGCAGGGCTACGATATACAAGGGTACTCTACACACCTGTACGAGCTAACAAACAAACGGTACCTCGATGCCATTGACGACTTCCAGCACGATGATTGCAGAGCTGAGCGATCTGGTGGCCCCTCCAGCTAAACATGCACCCCCGACAAGGGCGTAACCTCCCCGCGCTATGCCACTATTGGGATACTATGATATGCAGGATACGGAGTTTAATTCAGTCGTTAGCTACATCGAAGAATAAAGTCCCCGCGCTATGCGTCTACAAGTGTACTGCAATCCACAAAGCCCGTGGAATCATTTGCTGCGAATAGTATTCCGTTGATTTTGCGATGCCTGCAGGACTGACAGCACAACAAAAAAATCTGCATTGCATGCCGATGGAAGTGGGAACAATATGCAGCGAACTTCACGAAGACATACCATATTATGCATGATGGATGTAGCGAACTCCACGAAGACTTACCATATCATGCATGATTTATGTAGCGAACTTCACAAAGACATACCATATCATGCATGATTTATTTAGCAAACTTCACGAAGACTTACCATATCATGCATGATTTATGTAGCGGACTTCACAAAGACATACCATATCATGCATGATTTATGTAGCAAAGTTCACGAAGACTTACCATATCATGCATGATTTATGTAGCAAAGTTCACGAAGACTTACCATATCATGCATGATTTATGTAGCAAACTTCACGAAGACTTACCATATCATGCATGATTTCCCCAAAGACGCGTCCCATCCCCGTTCCGATCGCGATCAGAGGCATGAATACTCCAGCGGGAATAGGGAGAGTTATAGTTACCACAACCAGCATCAGATTGACGCATATATACAACACCAGATTCCCATAGATGGACCTGAGTAGAAGGAGAATACAGGCCATTCAATTAGCATGGCAGAAGAGTTCATTTTCGATTCAGCGAGAGACACTGCCGTGCAAGGTAGAATAGATGTGTATACTCACTTACGGATCAATACGCTACGAACGTTTAGTGTCCCAATCCGGGTTGCACCTGGCAAGAAAGCTAGTTATACTGACACCACGAGTGTCAATGTCGAACTCATACTGGGTGATACACTATTTTGCACAATACCCTGTATTCATCCATCCATGCTTCACATCCAGATCGGTACTCACGGTTAGGTCCGAAATCGCTTCTGCTAGCGGCAGGCGCATGTATTCGCCCAGCCAGAAGCACAGCGGCAGAGATATCAGCCCGAAGAAGTATGGAAAGACATGGTATATACTCATACCTAATTGCATTGTTGATATAAAGAAAACAAGGGGTTGGTTGATCACCAGCTCAACTAAGAGATCTTGAGCATAAAGTGAGATGAATAATTTGGAACCAGAAATGCATACCTAAGAAATCTTTCCGCCTCCATTCCATCATCCTTTCATACACACGGACGAATAGACCCCCGAGAAGACCACCAACGATCCCCATGACAAAGAAGACGACCAATTCTAGATTCTAAAATGGCAAGAAGTCCGAAGTTGAGCGAAAATAAAAAGTACAACATCCATACATAGGTAGTGGTCGGTAGTGGTCGATTTGGCAATAGCAAGTGTGAAGTCAGATGCAAGTGCACCTCATGGAAACAAGGAAAAACAAACAGACAGAACACCTGAAGCGCTTATTCTGTCAAGTGTAGCAGGCCTCCGAAGCTAGTTGGAAGTTGGATAAGTATATTCAATACAAGGCCTGCTCAACATCATCTCGAAAACAGAGTAAGGAAGGAAGGGAAGGGTAGTGTCAACAAGAGGTTATATTGGGTTGAGCATACCCGGAAGACAACGCGATCCGTCTGATCCAGAGGCTGTATGAAGGGATTCGGCCTGAAGAAATGGGCACATACAGCGCCGCAGATTGCCGTGACGAATGCCTGCGGTACAGTAGAGAAAAATTACTGAGAGCTCTTGTGAAGTACACAAGTACATATTGCTCGGTCGAGGTGTATACACTGAGTATTATAAATAGTATATATATTGCACTTGATCTTACTAACCAACCTTCCAGTACGTGGACAGCATATAGTACTCCGTGGTGACTTCAATTGAGAACAGCACACCGCCTATCGGAGCAGTGAAGCAGGAGGCTATACCATTAGCGCAGGCACCTGATAGGATCTGATTGATGACTCGCTCATTCTCTACTAAATGACTAAAAACTGGCAACCGCGTGAGCTGAGCCGCTGAAATAGTGGTAATAATGTGAAGGTAGGACCCAGTTTAGTCGCACGAGCGACATGATGTAAACACTCAGTACTAGCCACACAAGTGGAATCGAACCTAAAGCAATCACCTTCGGATATACACAAGTGAAGTTTGCCATCGATGTCAAGCTAAAACGGGCCAAAAGATAATCTCATTTCAAATTTCAAGTAGAACAGCTATCGAGCAATGTCGAAAAGCCAGCTGACATTCGCGGAACACCATGTTCACAATAAACCAATACAACACACTGCACTCCACATTGAATATATTTCGCATTTATCAACAGAGGGCAGCTTGCGGTCAATCCAATTGAAAAGTCTGTACTTAAGTCTTATTTCTGTGATTTTTTTCTGTGGCTATTTCTGGGGTTGTTGAGCATCAAAGCTGAGAAGCTCGTGGTGACAGTAATATTCGAACATACGTGATTTTACTTACTTATTGCTGTGTTGATGTGCGTCCAAGGCCCAGCTTTACCCACTTTCAAACCACTTGCTAGCAGTACTGTTAAGCCCACAATCTATGATACGGCCGTAAGCAGAGTATGAGTGTTTTCAATTGAAGCCGGTGCCAATCGATCAATCGCTTGTACTTGCATATGAGCATAAGAAAACTTCAAGCCAACATCATCAAGCCTAATCACGTAACAAGAATATATACCTTTGCAAACAGTGTTTTCCAGTGGAAGAAACCAGCCAGATGGACGCCTGATAGGTATACTTTCAATTCCTAAATCAAATAAAAACAATTGAATTTAGATTGTCACCACGGTTCCGAGCTAATATAAGGGCTCGGCAACTCCATGTGTACATTATTTCTACCAGAATAGCGCGCGCCAATAGGGGGTCTTACATAGTAATCAGTGAAACCAAGGGATTGAGCTTCTATGTCTTGCCAACCAGTACATACCGGAATACCAGAACCAGCACAAATCGGGCTGATCTTCGTCAGTTGAATTGCGATCACTAGCAGAAAAAAAGACCATGATACCCACAGTATGCCCTGAAGAACGTTGGTTCGGAACATTACATTAGATGTGTTGCGGCTGACAGTGCGTACAAACGCAGGCACGTACTTACCCTATGCATATAAACTCGACCAAAGACGAAAAGCACCATATAGAAATACTCATATCTAAGTCAGTAGATAGAACCCAACATACTTCTTGATAAGAATCTTTCTCTGTGTCGCCCATTATATAGTCTCTAATTGACCGCAAATGTTTTAGTGTCCATTGATGTACTGGTGGTGAAAATTAAGTCAGTTTGAGTATGTCGTAGATAGCATCAATTTTATTGAGGGATTGTCAAGGCTACTAGAACTGTTACAGACAAAAACTTCACTTATCATCCACAGGGTGAAATACTATAGGTACCTTGTTCCGCAAAGCAAGATAAAACCGCGCAGCACACAAGAAGAACTGTGGATGAAAGCTCCACATTCGCAATCCGGTGTACTATCCGCCTCCAACCCGTTTGCTTCTGATAATGTTTTGACCTGAGAATTGAAATGGATGTGACCGATGCTATTCGGTTCTGCTCTTGAGAACGTTAAGATGACTTCTCATACGCCATGCACTCAAATGAGTGTCTGGCGTCAGTCTAATCAGACATCAAAAGCAAATGGACTGGTGACTTACTTTTTGCGGACATTCAAGAGTGGACGTTTCTCGGCTCTCTCATCTGAAGACTGTGCACTGGCGGTCCACAACCAAAGAGAAGGAATGAGTACAATGCAGGTATCTTCGCGTCTATAAAGCAAGAGCTTATTTGGAATTGTATTATAAGATCAGTACAGAACGAGGCATGGATGCTGGAAGTCAAAGAAAACGCTACTCACACCACAGTAGAAGACGCCCAAACTTTTGATCTTGCACGCTTTCTTGTTCCACTTGTTTCCATCGCATCGGCTGCAGTCAGGCGCCGTATCGCAACGGAATTTCTTGGCCGAAACCGTCCCAGATTCTGTCAATTTGAAGCCACACGAGGTGTGAGCTATGTTTGTGTGAGGTGCTGGAGCTGCAGTTCATAACCTATTCTTCAGAACATGGAGACGTCCTTTTTCCTTAGTCTGAATGCAGGTATTGTCGCATGCTATCTTGTATTGATATATAAGCCATAGCCTTCTCAATTACTCATATTTACTCAAGTACTGTATATTTGAGAAGGCTATATATAAGCTGCCTGAAGTGACAGCTTGCATCCTAAACCTCCGATGACGGACCCGGCCACAATGTACAGTTCGGCAAATGCCGCAAAGCACGTTAGAATTGCATGAGCAACTGAGTCAAACAATACGAACGCCTCATAGATAAACAGTTGCTTGCAAAATATGAACACTCCGCTGGTACTCTAGTAGAAATAGAAATCAAGAAAGATAGCTATACGATTGCAAAGGGATGCGGTGTGTCAGTTCTTATTACCGTCTAATTGTAGGCGAACACATTAAAATCGTCCACTCCTTGTGTTTGAAATGCCGGAAACGGCTTCTTCACGGACAGCCGCCAGTGCTCACCAATACAACCCATATGCAAGCAATTGTAACACATAGGAGCTCACTCAGCATTTTGGAAACTAGACTGGTGTAGACTTTTATACCTATGGACGCTATCGCCGCGATATAGTAGTCGTACATGCTCGAATCGTCCACTCTCTGTGTTCTGAATGCACCTTCAGTGGTCGCAGCGATCGAATACAACTCATATATCAACAAATAGAAAGCATAGTGGTTCACTGAGTCATACTCAAACTAGGCTGATGCTCTAGAACTTGATAGACGTGATTACGCAAGAGTGCTTGCAGAAGAACTATACGATTACAGATAATTGCTGTGTATTTGGACCGTACCGCCGTCTCATTGTAGTCGTAAACACTGGACTCGTCCACTCCCTGTGTTTGAAAGGCTAATGACGGTTTCCTCAGCGACCGCAACTGATTAACAATAAGCAGTCCATCATCCGGTTCGTTAACCCATTCTTCTCCTTCGTAGAGAGTGGGAGCCAACACAGAAGGCGCCCTATTCCGGTTTGGTGCTGACATTTTATACGTCACTACCTCACTGATGCCCACTACTCATGCATCTATTCGTTTGTTTGTCTGTGTAACGTGGAATATTCACTCCACAAACACATCTATTATTTGTATATATGTGTATGTATGAATGTTTCTATTATTTGTATATATGTGTATGTATAAATGTGAATTGGCGACGATAGCAGTGATGACAGAGGTGAAGTTGAGTTGCCGCTGATCAGTACATAAACTATGTGATTTATTTAATGCACACGTAATTGAAGTATTTGATTATAATGTAGTGTTCACGACTTCAAGGCTTAAATTGGGGCATTTGGGTTCAGGGTTAGACTGCCTCTGATAATCTTTTATCATTGATACATAGATATTTAGGGTTTGGACTGTGGAGTTTGGACTTCAAAAATCAAAACCAAACCAAGGCCCAATCACATCAAACGTTCACTCTACTAGAGTAGGCATGCTGACTATCATTATCACAATCTCAAGCATCTACACAGTCTGAAATCCTCTCTCTCTCTCGTGCGTGTTGTTAAGACGTAAGACACAACACACACAATTGACGGAGCATGTAGCATGTGGTGGCACATGCGTACGAAAGGCGATTATGTATCAACATGGTCACTTATTTTTTACAATACAGCAATATACACTACTCAACACGTCGTTAGAAACCTTTTTAATTCACGGTCGGATTCTGCAAACCGTCTACTAAGGCTCCGTTTGAAAAGTATGATAGTGTTCTTGTCGGCGAGGGGTCGATCAATTTCAAAAATGGTTTTTTTTGTGGTCAAGATTTCTTAGTTTTGAAAACCATACGAATAGTGTAAGCTCAAGTCATAAGGCAAAGGTACAGCTAATCGTTTCGAAGCATTTGTGATACAAGAAAGCTTAGCCACAGAAGAGTAGTGAATTAGTCACCGAAGGTAGCGACAAGGTCGATTGATCCTGGAACTTTGGCACACATGTCCAATAGGCTCAGTTGGTGTAACGGGGATGATTAGGAAAGTTTAGTTCGTTGATTTATACTGATGCGATTGATGTCTTTGTATATGAATGTGGCTAGTTAAGACACCTGAAACTCGGTATCCTGATGCCTCGAGGTCCAAGACGCTTCCCCGTAGAACTAAGATATTAAAACCCGCAGTGTCCACAGGTTGTATATTAAACACGGCAGGTAAGCTGCCTCAGCAGGAAGCTGTGCAAGATCGGACTAACGTTAAGGAGCTGCAATACCCGTTGACATATGGGCTGCCTAAAATGCTAATCGAAGTGAACCTGCTGCGATGCGTTTCTTTTTGTGTCTGTATGAGTTGAGATACTATGGTAATCGCAAAATACCAGCATCCGTTAATGGTGTGAAATATGATTTCCGTATAGGAACTGAGTTCATTTGAATGAGAGGACATATTAAGTCATTGAGCGCCAAAGCCGATGAACGTGAAAGTGCTCGATAAGAGTGGGGGGTCTGACTATCTCTAATACAATAGTCAGTTAACTGACTCGAGTGCCGTCTCTAGAGAGGCACTCGACTAGAAAAAAACCTATGCCACTCATTCAGAACTTTAGTGACATCTATTTTTCAAATATGACAGTCTATATTTATCCTCTCCTTACACAGGCAGCTACACTTCCTTATGGGACTGTGCTGTACCAGATGGCCAGCAGTAGTAGTACTCAAAGGTCTAAGTGCTCGTGAAAACATACCGTACATCTGGAATGAGACAATCATCAAACGACATTCGTCGATGAGCTCTAAATTCAATTGTCACTAGTCACTCAGGGTGATTGCAGGCGCTGGGATTGGCAACAACGGACATGTAATGGTCTCCAAGAGAACCGTGTTCAACATTACCACACATTATAAGGTACTAAACGACACGGTATTGAGATATGTCATTAGGACCATAATCGATTATTGTTGGGAATTTCAAACCAACTCAACGGAATCATTTGTATCACTGCATGTTGTTGAGGCAATGCTACGTGCCACATATTTTATGGAAAAGAACAGACCACATCTCAAGCATAAGTGTAGGACAGAAATGGCGCATGTCTTGGAATAGGACGCCATCGGGTCTGCTTGCTGTCATTTTATCGGCGTTAATGATAGCTATCTGTGTCTGTAGCAATGAACAAAATGAAAATGCATGAGAAAAACAAGAGTTTCGACAAAATTAAGTTCCGAGCACGTGACATGGCGGCAGGGACGAGCCAAAGCAAACAGCTGGTGATCTTGAATGCTCCATACCTTCGTACTTCCATAGTTGAGTTTGTTCAAGGTCTTGATGGCCTGAAACATGAGGAGATACGAATGATTGCGCTTGAGAAGATCTGATCAACAACAGAAAGCTGATTTCCGAACAAACGAATGGAAATTCAATAAGAAAACACAATCGATTGCAGAGTGAAGGATGCCTCTCCCCAATGGCAATGGCTCACCTTGATAGCAATGTTGTTGAACTCTTCCACACGAACAGTAGTGAACTTCCAGTGCTTATCTATTGGACCGCCTGGTATCACGTGCGGGTGTATCGAGGTTGTCAGTCTGAAGATCAGATGCTTAAAGTTGGCCTGCGGCGGAGGTGAGGTGTAGTTAGTGAAGATTGAATTTGCTGACTACAACACTTCAAGTCAACGGCAACAGAGCACAGTACAAAGAGTAATATTTGCAGCCGAGGTAGCCGCACTAGTTGTAGCAACACACCGCAATCATAGCCTCGAGCACAACCGGCAGATAACTAGCGTACTCCTCTGCAGTTGAAAAGGCAACATCATGTAATCCGGCATTGAAGACTACAACGTCTCGGTCTGTCCGCCAGCGTTTCTGTAAACGAAAGTATTCACTCATTTCTAAAAAAAAAGGGTCAATTGGTACATGGCGGTGTCTGTCTACTCGAATCGCCTGTTAGAAACAACTAAATGCCATTGTTTTGGGTACCGGCGACTGCTTAAAAGAGTGCTAGTACATATGTACATAGATGGAGAGGTTGTATGGCCTCAGTGCAGAACCAAATACAGCTGTGGAGGGACTCCAACCTTAGAATATTCCAAATTGACAGTCACAATGAGAGCAAGTGAAATATTCTTTCATCAGTACCATGAGTGTGCGATGACACTATTTGAAGAAACGAGATTTGAATTGAAACGCTTGTGTTGTTGAGACATAGACATAAACATCGATACTTGAGTCTGAACGTGCAGGTAGTAAAATTGGTACACCTACGCTCACGCCGTCAAAATCTTTCATAGCCCAATCTATAAAACACCAAAAACAGAATGTGAGTGACACACCCAACAGAATCCAATATCACGCCTAAGCTTCAAATGTAAAGACAAAGCACTCGACGAGCTATTCTTCATATATCGTAGTATACAAACGGGCAACATTTCCCAAAGCTATATTCAGGTGCTTACATAAACTTGATTAGCAAGGCACAATGAGTGATATATAGACACATCTAAATGTCACACAAGTTCGATTGCTATTCCGAATAGTTTACGTTGTCTCCTCGCACACAGATATATATTGAGGCACCGCAATAAAGGGTACATAAGCGCAGAGGATTTGTTTGTAATTCATTTGAGCCAAGGAATATTTTGGCCGACTGAAGGCACAAAACTTACGTCGCCTATCTGAGCCAGAAGCGCCGTCCTTGATGTTTCATTGAACAGTTTCGGAAACTCCATCTTGCGTGGGTTACTAGACAGGGGCATCGGTAGGTAAAAGACAAATAATAAACACATGCACCTGCTTCTCGCGAATAAGGACCGATAGAGTGACCAGCAAATGACGAACCCATAGCGAAGTAAACTGAAACCATACCTGTAACCCTCCCATGGGTAGAGTGACGTCTCATTGGCCTGGAGGGAGCGTACCGTCGATGGGAATGCGTGACCCAATGACGATACCATCTGGCGTGTCACGGAATCTCCGAACTGATACAGCAAGGGGTGTGATTTAATTGTGTTGAATAAATGACAGTATTGCCGGTACCACTACCAACTGGAGACACGAGCAGAAATCAATGACCGTAAGGGATGGCAATGCGCACAAACGAGACGAAACATGCTTACCATATGTATATTCCACCTGGATAAGCAGGCTGTGACGAGACTTGGGCTCAGAGTTGGATAGTCACACTCGGCGCTGTGCCAAAGAGGCCTGCATGGCCGGTCGTAGGTCTCACACGCCTTCATATTAAACTGAAACGCAGTTAAATATACGCAAAATATGCAGTGTTATCGAATGTAATTAAATTTTAGCAATTATCACACAGATCAAAGTTATCCAATTCGATGGCTTTATAAACTGATATCAAAGGTTCAAACATCAAACCTGAATAGCATATAAAAACAGAGAGTATCAAGTACATTCAGGTGAGATAAATCTTATTAATTGGAAACACACAGATGAAGAATAGCCTATCCGGTATGAATGTACACTGTAATCAAGGAGACAAACAAACAGCATCAGCTGCAAGGCGATTTTAGGTAAAATACAGCTCAATCAAATGAATAGAGTCTTATTGATTCATCATACACAACCAAGACTATCCTCTTCGGTAAACATAAACTGGTATCGTAAATACAAACATCGCACCTGAAAACATCAAGGCAGTATACAGTACAATCACATAGATCTTAGCATTCATACACACAGATACACAGATCAACGTTAAACGCTTCAATATCTATGATATAAACTGGTATTGAAATATTCCAGCATCACACCATACCTGCTTATCGTCTGAAAACACAGTGCGACCGACGCACTGACTGTCGCCGTTCGGTTGGATAACCCAGTGCCCTGTTGTGTCATCGGTGTTGTTTCTCAGACATTCATTTGTCAGTACATTATCCTGGTGGCTTACATTTGCTGCTAAGACCATCACCTCCAGTACTTTATTACTCGATAACAACCCCAAATACTTCGAATTTGCGTCGCCGCCATGTGCACTGGTCTGTGCAAGGTCACTAGGATTCAGTGCTGCTGTTTTGTTACTGTAGAGTAGTCGCGGCATGATATCATGCATCCCATACGTTCTAGGTGTAAACTCTATTTTATAGTTCCCAACACCATTGCTGTCCGCTATATATTGAAAATGCCCATTAAAAGCATTTGAATTGGAGAGTACCAGCGTACTAAACACCAGCTCAGACCAGTCCACAAAGGCAACAGTGGAATTATCAAGGAACCTTAATCCTACTTCATACTCACAGCGTATATTCACATAACATAATACACCTGTGTCATTCTTAACCGGCACCAACACATAATCGAATGCAATCTTCGCTCCTTCCACCGATAGATCGGTATTGAACGACGAGTTGATTGAACCCAAAGACGTATACAGGTGATAAGAGCTTACGACGAATATCGCAATCAGGCCAAGCAACTTGCACGTCGACACCCTCGACCCCATGCCCATGGGGGACTTATGTACACATTAACGATTATATATATATATATATATATATATATATATATATATAACATATATACATATATGTATATGTCTCTATACTAGCTAGCTATACATATATGTTTCTAGACTTCAATAAATGTTTAAAGTATTCATTTACATCCACGCGTATGTATATACGAGTATCAGCTACAAACCGATTGGCCGCGAGACTGTTAATCAAACCGAGATCGGTCTGGGATGGATGTCGGCATTTTAAGCTGAAAATTTCAACGTTTCTCTTTTTTTAACACAATAAATAGAGAACATTACTGAACGGACGAATACAGTCACCATGGGATCCTCTAAAAGCAAGCCGGCGGCTCCTAAAGCACCACCTCCTGTAAAGAAGAAGCAAATTAGTCAGCACGAGAGAGCAGTACTCGATCTGAAAATCCAGAGAGATCGCCTACACAAGTACACCAAGCAAGTAAGCTTGCCTGCGCACAATGCTTTGTGTTACGTCGTTTACACTCTACGAGACACGATTTTATCGGGTTGTAGCTCAATCTAGCGCTTCGGTAGGCTTATATATATATATATATATATATATATATATATATATATATATATATATGTGTGTGTGTATATATACGTTACTACACAAACACACGCACACACATACATACAAACACACACACACACACGCACACGCACACACGCACACACACACACATACATATATATATATATATATATATATATATATATATATATATATATATATATATATATATATATATATACATGTATATATATATATATATATATATATATATATACGGGTATTTATTTGGATTATCTTAAGATCTTAGGTATATCATATGCCCAGCCTGATGAGCATTCATCTTTTTATATGCTCGGAAAATACCTCTAATCTGGGTTGTTTAGTACACTGAATTTTATTTCGCTAGCATTCATATCCTAGAATATATCGGTAAGATTAAATTCATTTGTGTTTACATCCTTCTTGCTTACGGGTTATGTTATAGCGGACATTTGAAATAGAGAAAAAATCAACCAAATGCGCAATCTCACGTTGACAACTATTAATGTGCTTCCAACGTCACAGCTGTCAGGAAGCGTGGAAAAAGAACAAGAACTGGCGAAGAAAGCGCTTGCCAGTGGTGATAGAAAAGGGGCACTTTTTTTCTAAAGAAAAAAGAAATATCAACAGTCATTGTTGGATAAGGCGGAAAATCAGCATGCTAATATCGAGGAGATGGTAAGACTCAATCATTTTTGGGTTCAAGCTTTTGAATCGGGAATTGCCGTTCAATTTATTTTCATGTCCTTTTAGTAATAGCGGGATATACGATTAACGGTTCAGACTCCTACTTACATTGCCATGTTCGTGACATGTATACCTACGCAAGGGTCCCTATGTTTGCGATCTCAATTTAAATGTGATTAAACGCACATATCCTTTTTGATACAGATTGGAAATGTGGAGTTCGCGTCAATACAAAAAGAAGTATTCGAAAGACTGAAGGCGGGTAAGGAGGTTCTGGAAGCCATCAACAAGGAAATCTCACTCGATGATGTAGACAAATTGATGGAGGAGAACGAGGAAGCAATTGCGTACCAAGACGTAAGTCGAAAAAATTTCCTTGGTAGTCCGCTGTTTCCATGATAACTATCTACCACTTCGTGATACTGATGGAGAGTGCATCGTATTTCATATATGCTCGTTTCTTGATCGCAGCAAGTGGCACAAGCCTTGGGCACTCAACTATCAAGTCAAGACGAAGAGGATGTATTGGCGGAATTAGCAGCCTTGGATGTACTAGACGCGGCTGAAGAAGCTGCTGCTGTGTCCACCGAAACGCAAACAGAAAACTTCCCTGTCGTGCCAGACCACACTCCTGGTATGGATCCAGGGTTCGCTACCCTTGTTGAGTATATATTTTTGTAGTTTTGTGCCTTTAATTATGTGGCCCGTTAATCAAAACATACGTTTTGAACCATTTGCACACGTCCGTTGTAGTTTTGTGCTCTAATTTTCCATTGCCCGTTAAGCTAAGCTATACTCGTGTTCTATTTCGAATGCTGTAGTTTCTGCTGAGGCCGATGCCAGCGCGCCACAGGCACGAGTCGCAGAGGCGAATTGAAGAGCAGAAAAGTAAACGGCCGCAATCAGTGAACTTCGGCCCGTCGTAGACCACCAATACTCATTGTTGTTGGGCACACAAGTGAACGCCTTTCCGCATATGGCCTCCGTCCAATTTTTTTTATGTATACGACTAGCTCAGGATAATGGTCTTACTGACTATAACGTGACAGAGCGTTGGTTTAAACGTTTTTTCCTTATGAAATAAATAGCCAGCTAGTTGGACTGTTGATTACTCTAGTACTCTTGAGATTGAAAATTAGAAAGCTTTCGCAAAAAGTGACGTGTTTGGACATTGAAGTTATTCATGGATAGGTATAAAGTGATGATTTGATGAAGCAAGAACAACATTCAAGTACAACACTAGTCGAAGCTGGCGAAATTTTCTTCTGATGTCCCAGGGAGCACTGGGTTGCGTCCGTATTTGCATGAGAGGTTCAGACAAGAAGAACAATCAGTTGGAAAAAAAAGAGATAATTCCTACAGTATAGTCATAAGCTGAGTTGGTACAACCATATTTCTTTAATCTTCAAGGCCTTCAAGTCGCTAGGCGGGTGCAGAATGTGCCAACACATATTTGATATGCTAGCAGCATTTAGATAGTGTGAGAAAGAATTTACGGAGCATCTCGATCTTGAACACGAAGATCTCTTGCAGGTAATCCTGTATGGTAGCTCCATAGCTGTTCGAGTCATAGGGCGTGTACTCGATTTCACTGTCATCCTCGCTCCAAGTCAGCGTGAACGCCAGCTCTAGTATAGAGCAAAAAATCACACGGAGATAGAAACAAAGGAAGTTGAGTCAGGTTTGAATTAGCCACGTAGGGTTTACACTAAATTAATAAGGTACGACGCAATGAACTCTAATTCCTTATCGCTATGAACTTTACGAGCCGAACATTTCTAATCTGCATTGACCCTAATCAGAGTATGCACATGACATACCTTGGCCATCCTTCTGTATAAGAGAGCAGTCTAGCTTCTTTTGCGACTCCGGAACTTGACTTATTGTGATTCCAGTGAGGTCTGCATACGTCTGAATCAGGTCTTCGTGGTTTCTTAGCGTTTCCATGACATCAGCATTCTTTTCCTGTGGTGATTATCAACGGCAAATCAATGTGGATATGCAACGCACTCACATATATCACTGACAACAACCTACTTCTCTGTATGTAGAGCTCGACAAGCAAGCTATACATGAAGTAAAGACTCACCAAAGCAGATTTCAAATCTTGCGATTGGGATCCGGATGCTTTCTTCAATTTCGCAGAAAGGCTCTTATTGGTGGCTTTCATCGCGAGAAGCTCGCTGTGTAATTCGTCTCCTACAAATCGTTTTTAGGACAAATCATGTAGCTAAATTCAGTAAGAACATTCGCATTTTGAAATTTTGGAATAAAACAAATTATTATATACTAAACAATTTTCGTGGAAAACCAACAGGGTAGTCTAATCGAAAGGGACGTTTAAACGCTCCTTGTAGGATTTAGATGCCACAAAATCGATGTGTTGTCTATTTCTTGTGAAATTCATGCAAGCACAAACTAGCATCCCTCAGAACAGGCCAAGTTCAGACAATAAATCTCCGACATACTCTCGGTTGCAATGAGTTGTATCTGCTGGCTTATGTCGTCCAGTTCTTCATTCTTCCGTTTAATTGCTTTGTGCAATTTTGCGGTGTCTTTATGGTCTGATTTGGTAGTAACGGCGACTTGTTTCTGTTCTTTCTGGGCAGCATTCAGCTCAAGTTTCAGAGCGAGAGAGCTCTTTTGTGCTTCCGCGAGCTGAAGCCTCAGCCTCTTAATCTCTGTCTTCGATGTGGCGTCAAGGTTAGCCTCCGATTTCGCTACACTATCAGTCCTAGTTTGACCCTTCTTTGCTTGCTCGATCTTTTCTGTCAAGTTCTTGATCTCCCGCCGATGAGCTATGAAGAATATAAAATAGGGTGAGTCTTGGATTGTGAAATGATACAACAAAAGAGGTCGAGACCAACATTTAATTACGATGAGGATATGGTATAAATGGATCGTGCGCATGGTGCTGAAGTACATGATAACTTAAATGGATGAACTTACATTGCCGCAACTCCTCTATCCGTGCGCGCAACAACTGGCAATTTTCCTCTGCATCCGTAGATCTCAATCGTATAAGTTCTTGGTATTTGCCCCAGACTACTGATGGATCACTCCGAGCAGTGACCACCGTATCAACTAACCCTGTAATTGGAGGAGCCAATGAGAATTTAAAACAAAAGCATTTGGTCATTCTCATAAATCACCAAATTGATTTGGCTCCCAAGTCTGAACTAAAAGAGCAGCCAACCCAAAATAGTCTACACGACAGTTCTAGCTTGAAAACAAATAAAAGCTAAACTTTCTGTACGACGACAGCCAAAGCTGACATGCACAAACACAAACACGTACACACACATACACTCACACGCACACGCACGCATGCACCCCACACACACACACACACACATATATATATATATATATATATATATACACTTTTGTACATATATACACATACATACATTCGTACATACACAAACATATATACGAATAAAAAAAATGAATACACACACACGCATATATATATAATATGTAAAAAATATATATATATATGTAATATATATATATACATACATACACACACATATATATATACACATGTTGATTATATATAAAACATAGATATAGATATAGATATATATATGTTCACACACACACACACACACATAACAATATATATATATATATATATATATATATATATATACATATATATATAAATTTTAATACAATGATACAAGATTATAATAGTAATCTTATATATATATATATATATATATATATGTTTTTATATGTATATGTATATGTAAAATAATAATACAATACAATAATAAAATAAAATAAAATAATATACATATACTTTTATGAAACCAAGATCCTCTCAACCTTTTTTTTTTATGTTCGGCTTCACACTAGATACGACTTCCTTGGATATTGGTGGCTTTTCTATCCGTGGACGCTTCGATAGTCCTACTGGTTTATTGGGTTTTTTAATACCAGCTTGGCTCTTTTGTGATTAACGTAGAACAGGATGAGTGCAGAATCGTACAAATAACTACTATTATTTCTGTATCATTGCGATAGTCTGCTTGAGATCAAAGTAGCAACCAGCATACACAGTACTCAGTATGTGATTAAAGTAATGCGACTCGGACATCAAAATCACGTACCTTTACGAGTTTTGTATCTTTCCTTTTTTTCGCTTTGCTTTTGCTATCAGGTTTATCGGCCTTCTGTACAGCAAAACCGCGCGAACGCGGTAAAGCGGATGTATTGATCTACTAAGTTCAATCCGTATCGCACAACAGAACCGTACACGCACCCTCGATAGCATTGCTGGCGTTTTCAAGATATGATGCAGCTTTCCAATGGGTAATCTATTGTCGCACTAATATTACAGCCACCCAGCCACCTTAGCATACTCAAACTGACGTGCAAGGAGATAACAATCTAGTACGCGATCCTATGTACTTTATATTGTGACAGGCACACAGGCTGCGGAGTAGGTACACGCACTGTTCATATACAAAGAGCCTGCAAGGTGTGCTGTTGCCAACGCAGAACTATTCTTGTTAGGACCATACTGTCAGATTCGTGAGTGTACTGATAGAACAGCGAGATTCCAATCTTCGACCATGAGCATTCGTTACATCACTATTAATATGAGGCACAATTCGACACTCCAATTCTTTGCATCAAGACAATTGGTACACTACTACGTGTCAGAGTCCACCAGAGAATGCCTTTCTATAGTGTCCTTGCCTGCAAAGGCACTTTAGCAATACACGCGAGTCCATATGCTAAGTTTAATTTCAACTTAGGATAAAACACGCACCATGTAACGAGAACATATAAATTCGCGTTAAAAGCCTATCATATGCACGGCTATAGCACAGCTATCCAGGGTGGAATCCAAAAATACTTAGCTGACCTGAGTACATGCATCACAGCTAACACAGCACCTACTTGCTCTATCTGATCCTTAAACTAATCAACTAGTATCCGAAGATAATGTTGTACAAGTAGCGGGACTGCTATGTGTAGCAATACTAAATCTCTTACGACTCAGCGAAAAAGAGCTCACACTGCGAATAATGTAAAGGACCGGAGGTTCGCACGTAACTCTGTACACAGGGGCGATATGCTCTCTACAATGCAAACGTCGACGGAGACGAGGGAAAAAATTACTGCTTACGATATTACATCGACAGGAAATATATGCATACAACTACTACTGTAAAATTCATGATTGTAAATACAAACAACTGGTATGTATGCCTGATGGCCATGATATCTCAAGCGTAATGTTCGACATAAGTAACACACATATATATCCAAAAAGACAGAGACAAAACCTACCTTGATAACATTCTCCTTGTTCGCCTCTGCACTATCCACTATCGAGTCTTTTCTGACCCTCTTTCGTTGAGTCGGTATGGTTGTTGAAATAGATGTTGACGACAAATACTGCCCCATGCCCTTGCTGTTGTGATTGAGTGCACTTGCAAGAAACGAGTCCTTGGTGTTCTCAGCATACGAGACAGGCTCCGCCGTGGCTCGCCTGGGCCGCCCCATGACGGGTTTACTATGGCGATCAGACTGTCAGTCTAACACTGCTGTCTTACACTTTGGCGTGTACAAAGTCTGTCTATGGTATTTATATATCACACTAGATCAATTTATACCACCAGCGACCCAGACCGTCTGTATTACATAGTGTATCTCTAATATATATTTACAGCAATAAACGACAATACAAACATCGTACATATAGTATGTATGGATATTTTTTTTTTAGACCAAGTACCGGCGTTTGCCCCAAAAATAAAGCAGACGAAGAAACTAATACCAACTGAAAATGGCGGGCTTTTTGATGATTTTTATATTTGTTTTTACAATAAAAACCACAATATTTATAAAAATACCTAGCCTTCTATTTTTTTAAATACATATGATAAACCGGTCTCTTGCTGCATAGCCCTATAAAATATGAATCTAGAGAGAAATCTGCGAGTTTTTAGGTCTCTTGCTGTGCACGATGTCCTTTCTATTTTTAATCCGAAGGTTGCTCTGCCTTCTTGGTTATTATCAAAGTGCTGATGTGTCGACTATATGTTCATATTCTTCAGGAGGGTATATGACTATCATTGTGCCCTAAACTATTTAACAGTTACTGATTACATAAATGAAAGAACAATACTGATACTCAAAATGAAAACAGGGGGATAGCCATATATACGAATTTAGTTATCGACATTGTATTTAGGTAGATGAGCAAGGCTTACGTCGTTGTTGCGCTCGAGTTTATGATAGGTAAGCAAATAGTGCTCAGATGAAGTTCTATCTGATATCCTGGAAACTCCGACTGTATTGCTTCCGCTCAGAGCTCCGTCAATTTACCAACTTTTTTTGATAGAGACTTACACGTTGGATTACGAGAACTGTTCTAATAAACGACACATGAGATGCAATATTGTTCGCTTTGCCAACTTGCACTGTCTCATCATCATGACTATGACTATTTGCGTGCTATAATTTAGCAAGAAGCTTTACGAGAGGCTATAATTTGCGATATATATGGCACCTTCAGAGAATGTATTGAAATATAATACAACCCAAAGCGCAAAATAATTTGTGGCAAAAGAGTTTGGAAAGTTCGGTATTTAGATCGCCTTCTTGTTATTGTAAATAAATATTGAACAAAAGATTTTAGCACACAGATTGTTAGGACTTATTCCACCACGAGAGACTAGGGAACGACATCATCAGTTAGCTGCAATCTGCAATCATGT
>LUCW03000201.1:77500-107500 GCA_001586965.3 Sphaeroforma sirkka
AAGACGTATGTATATCGCGAAATTATATATCAAAAACGAATAACAATACATTTTTGATACCGCATTACCCTTTAAAGAAAAACCGTCTCTTTCTTGTACTTATATATATATATATATATATATATATATATATATATATATATATATATATATATATATATATATATATATATATATATATATATATATATATAAATATGTACATAATATATATATATGTATGTATGCATATGTATATGTATATATATGTATATATGTATATGTATTATATATAATAATAATATATATATATATAATATATATATATATATATATATATAATATATATATATAATAATAATATATATATATATATAAATATATATATAGATATACATACATAATAAATAATATTGTTATATGACAAAATTATGGGATTACATGATGGATGGATGTAATATACAATCATGTGATATATATGAATTGCACATATAATATTGCCATATGTAGTTATGCTATGTAATAATACAGTAATGCGTAGCAATAATAATATAAGCATCAATATGTAATAATATATACCATGGTTGTAATATATAATATTATATATTATTATTATTATATATTATTATTATTGTTATATTACATATATCATTATTATACATATTGGCCATATTATGTATATATATAATAATATATTGCACACACATAATATGTACATATATTATATATATATAACCAATTAATATAATATAATATGTATAATATATTATATATATATATATTATAATACATGCAATAATATATTATTATATATTGATACATACATTGTATACGTGTACGTGTATGCATGTATTGTGTGTGTTGTACGTGTTTGTGTGTGCATGCATATGTGCATATATTACATATACAAGCATATATGCATATATCAATAATATATATATATATATATATATATATATATATATATATATATATTATATATATATATATATATATATATATATATATATATATATATATATATGTGTGTGTGTGTGTGTGTCTGTGTTTGTGTGTGTTTGTGAGTTTGTGTACACACGTATAACGCAAGCATCGTATGTTGGGTTGTTACGAATATATTTTTGTCAGCATTAGTTGTATGTATTTGTAGAAGTTAAACAGTCATCGTATATCACATGTTGTTGTACAGTGGATCACGTAACAATATAATATTTGAAATTGATATTATTATTTGTATTGGATTCTGCTTCAGATATATCAGCTGGAGGACTTTGATGCTATCAAATACTACAAACGAGAGGTGAAGTTGCTCATGTAAGTTGGGTTGTGGAGTCCAACGTCAGAGTTTCATGCCTTTGAATATCTCAATTCTGAAATATAATAAATGCAAACTACTTTTCGAGATGAGGCCTTCCCTAAGCAGAGCCTTTCACAGCGAGATACAAATTGACAGCATTCTACTATAAAATTTCTCTACGCCCAGGGAAGCGCGTCATCCAAATGTTCTGCAATATATTGGCCTGTGCGTTGATGATGATAAAATGTACATCGTCACAGAGTATCTTGCTGGAGGGACTTTGCAAGAGTACATCAATGGTAGGTGGTGTGTACAATAGATTTGTTCGCTTTGTCTGCTGTAATTCTAGCCTCATTATCAGTGGGATTATGTTGGGCGTACGTCGTGGCCGTCTTTTTAAGCACAACTGTTGTCCCAAACTGTGCTTGCCATAATCTCTAACCCGTCGTGAGCCTATCAATATGTCTCTTTCTGGTGTCAGGAACTCATATCGGGATGCCTATATACAGACTAATACGCTACGCATACCTTTTTAATGTACAGATGCTAGCAGAGTTAAAACATGGCATCAACGGGTGAGCTTTGCGATTGACGGTGCGCGAGCACTTGCGTATATTCACATGAAAGGTATTACCCACAGGTATGCATTCACCATAAATTACCATATAGTCCTTTTCTTTACTTTGCAGGGCTGTCGATTACCTCAATATCGCCTGCCATGGTACATTTACTTTCTGTGCGTTAGTCTCCGTTTCGGCAACTCAGCGAGTTATTTTCTTTATCACCCTGGTTCTCTATACAGGGATCTGAAGAGTGAGAATTTTCTGCTCACCGAGAACAACAGGCTGAAACTGACTGATTTTGGCCTTAGCCGTAAGATATCAACTATGACAGATGATCGGATGAGCTACTGTGGAACGGAGTATATGCAAGCGCCAGAGCTGCTTATGGTAAGACGATAGTGCTATTTTATTCTCAGACATCCAGAATGTACATAATCGCTGTACCTCTGTCAGTCGATAATTTGGCAGCGCGTTGCGATGCCGATGGACGCCTGCACAATTCGGCACAATAGGGACCGTCTCAGTTCTAAGGTCTGGTGATTTCTTCCCTACTTATTGTTTTAGTGTATTGATTTCGACCACCGTGTGGATGTCTTTAGCTTTGGACTGGTGCTGCTCGAACTCATGCTGAACCAAACCCACAGCGAGGATAACCATGTGCTGGATCGAGACTTCCGTACAGTATGTAGCTGCCTGGACCGCCTGCTTCCTTATAGGGTGCAAAAACTTTGCGTCTCGTACCGTATCGCATCTTGTGTAAACTACATGTAAGCAGTAACACCAAGATATACTCAACCCTACGATTTACCTCAACTGCGGGCGCTGTTTTAACGCTGCAAATACCGAATAACATGTTGGCGCGTTGACTTAGAAGTGGTAACATGACTGCGAGTACATTGCCCGTTTACTCTCTACTCCCCATCTTTACATTTATAAACAGCTCGGACTGAAGCTAGACGATGTCAAAGGGAGTATCCCCCTCGATTGCCCGACCGAGCTGACTGAACTCGCCCTGCTATGTTGTTCTGTTGAAAAGGAAGAAAGGCCTTCATTCAAAGAAGTAAGAAAAATCACCACGTATTGCGATTTTTGGTATATTGGTGGAGAAATACTGACCTCAGAGACTGAACAGACCCATGTGTCGGACATAGCGCAATTCGTTGCCAGAATTCTTGTTCCATAATATGGGGTTGTTTATGGTTTGCTTGTTTTTCCATTCCCAGTCAATTATTTTGTCTTTGCCAGAGTAAAAAAGTGGCTGGGTCATGGTGATACATACCATTTTCCTTTTCGCTTAATGCTTATGAGCGTAAACTTTTAAATATCAGACATATGCGTTGCGAGCACTTGGATACCGTATAAAGTAACACATCTACCGCGTGAACATACGCAGATACTGGCTAAGCTGAGGCATATAGAAGCTCAACTGCCCAAGGAGAATACGAATGTCGGAGCACTCACACAGGTCGACTCCACGGGCAGCAACGTATCCCTTAGCGCAGAGTATGTGATGTGTGTGTAGTTACAGATCGCATGTAAGGGGTTGTGTATCAGTCTCGTCATACGAACTTTGACTGTACGCCCTAAAGTACTAAATACTATTCATAGTACAAGCAGATCCGGATGCCAAAACTCCACATCAGATATTAGTTCACGGTCGGGATCAGCGACGGCCACAATCCCAGAAAGAAGCGCATCGACACCACAGATCGAGGTATATTCGTTGCTTGTACGTTAAATCACTTGGTACATATCTGATCAGATCACAGGCATACATTCGCATTGCGAATACAGCATGCGACACTATGCCGCATTGAGAGGGTGCGGGACAGGGACATACAATCGTGAAAGTTCAACATGAGATATGCTTCTTTTGGTACCACCCATACAGTTTGCACCCGCCAACCGCCCGTCCCCTGTGCCGCCCACAGGGGCCAGCACGGCAGTCCTACCCGACATCTCCAATGAAACTCGCTCTGCGTCTCTCAACAGCATACACAACACAGCTCCCAAACGCGCACCCAGTACTATAAAGAGGACTGCACGACATCACATACCGCACCGCCTCTCCATCATAAATAAATCCACGCGTATCGCCGTCCTGGGCGAGATGCTGACCAGAAGTATGTTGTTCCGCTGGGGTGTTCAGAGTGTTGAGGTTCCTCGCTTTTCCGGTTTTGTCTGTAGAATGCACAGCTCACAAACTATGATATATGTACATGCCTCCAATACCGTTCGAAGTAGCTGGTTGATCTATGGGTCTGGCGTATAAACGCTACTGTCGGTAAGCACTGACGTAATCCCAATACTCTTATGTTCTGATATACACTGGCGCGCAACAGGGAAGACTTGCGCAGGATGTAAATTAGATATCCCAACGTCGAAGAAGGCCATGAAATGTGATGGTAGGTTACATTTAGACCTAATAGTTGCCTACGGGTCAAACTCCCATAAGCACAACTACATTTAGAACCATAATTTGTGGTACTTTTTGTGTGTGCACGTTTTATTGAAACCCTTCGTCCGATTTACACTAGTGCTATTGTTAAAACTTCCCACTCTATTATATTTGTATCCCATCCGATGCAGACTGCAACATATTCACCCATGTCAGGTGTTCTGTCAACATGCCTGCCAGTTGCCAACTAAGCCCAGGCCTAGAGAAAATGGCTTTAAGCCAAAATGCGATGAATGCCGACCACAATTCATCGCACAGCGCAGTCTCATTCAACCCAGTGACGACCGCCATGTCGCCCGCTCATAGTCGCAGTGCCCCGCCATAGCCGAGATTTTGATTGTATATTGATTGCGTCCTAATGGGACGAACTAATAAAGCCGCAGCTATGTTTGAAATTTGGAGTACCGAGACCCATTCAAGTACACACAAATTTAAACGACACCATACCCTGGCGTCCTTCCGCATCAGGATAATTCGATAGCCACCTGTGATGATCATCCTTATCGTATTGCAATTTCACATACCAGGGCGTAGAACGAGACCCCCACACCGTCCTGTGGGACCTCGACACAATCCGACCTATAACCTTCGGCGCAGCCAGACTACGAAACATCAGCCAATCAATGACATGCCTTGTCTCTGCTGTGCTCAATAATTCAGCTCAGCAAAGACAAGGCATGAACAGACAGCCCGAGACCAGCGATGAAGCAGTGGCCACGATGGCCACGATGAGACCCCAGCCAAAATCACATCCCGTCATATCCCATGAACCTGTAACAAGAGGGACAGGGAATTGAGGACAACACAAGAGATATTCCTCTTATCACAAAGGGGTTTTGGGCCTTGAAAACTGTGCCAGCTAGTGTTAGTGTACGAACTAGCTAGATTATTCAGCTTTAGCTATCTTCCGAGTTCCATGATAATTTGGCTAGTGATCAAGGCCGTTGGGGAATATAGAAATGCCCTGTGTATGACAACTGATACAAAATCATGCATGAAGTGGGTGCTGATGCCCGCAGACAACGATGGAGAGTCTGTATTGCGGATATTGAGGTCCACAACCGAGCGGAATCTTCTATAAAGTTACTTCTAAAACATATTGTAAAACACAACCTAGACTACTTGATGAAACTGAAAAGCGCACATTGCGAACTACAATCTAGTGACTAAAGCCTAACGAAAGTGCACCGATTAGAACATTTGGACGCTCGCAATCGACAGGCTGATACCATACCTGAACCAGGGCAAACTTGGTCCCCTGAGAATCTGATTTCGCCGAAAGTCGTCGATACCAGAAGCAAAGCGGCGAGGAAGCATCCAGTTGTTAAAAAGAGCAGACACGCTGTATAGAGCGACAAGATGAAATAGATATTAAATGATGGTATATACTACATATTCTTTGGATTTTAAGCCGGAACGTAATAGAGCCCTAAGAGATGAACCTAGATATATCTCACATGCAAATGTGTAATGGCGTAGTAATTGTGCATGTATATGTACATTGAATCGAGGTTCTAAGTGTCGTTGTGCGGAAACTTCAGGACACATACTTAAGGGTACAATTACCACGTGTTGTTTTTAGTTGCCCAGCTACCGTATATTGTTGATGGATGCACAGTAGGCATATATTGTTGTTAGATGCGCAGCACCCATGAGTCGTTGATAGATGCATAGCAAGCTCGTGTTGTTGTTAGGTTCACAGTAACCCCGTGTTGTTATTAGATATACAGTAATCATGTGTTGTTATTAGAAGCACAGCAACATAGTGTTTTTGCTAGATGCATAGGAACCTCGTGTAGATAATCAATAAAAACATAAATCAGACCCTATCGATAGTCGCGGTGAATGTGTGTATATACTTAGCTCAATGAAAGTGTACCAGCATTTACATTGAACAACGTTCCAAAACATGTATACTTGCACATATATCAAATCTTCGCCCATGTTTGTCTAACCACTTTGCACATAGATATTTTTTGATACTCGAATGCATATGTATAGGACACAAGTGTAAAATATAAAAGATGATAAATATTACTGAATTCATGAACTATATTAAATAACGCTCCAACAAGCGCAACAAACCATACCTTCGGCTTGCATAGTATATAAACAATTACTTAACTTTTGAACTTTAGGGGTTTACATAAATGTCCGCTACCTGTTCAGTGCCGTTTAAACAATACCTATCTGGTTATTGACATCCTTATCTTTTGACTTTCAGGGTTTACTTATATGTACGCTACCTGTTCAGTGTCGTTTAAACAATACCTATCTGGTTATTGACATCCTTGGCTTTTACCTTTGACGGGGTTTACTTATATGTACGCTACCTGTTCAGTGTCCTATCTGGTTATTGACATCCCAAAATTTACTCACATAATTGTGCATATCAGCGTATATAACCAAACATATAAGCTTTGTAGAAGCCATTTTAACTTGTATATGCTCTGTATACACACGTGCAAACGCGAGTCAACCAGCACACTTGCATCTGGACAGTAGAGTTTGACGCGATAGATACCAATCCTGATCTAATTTGTGATAAAACATCTTCGCCTCTATGGCAGCATACATACCATTGATAATAGCAAACGGAATCGACAAGCAGCAGATGCAACAGAGTCCCAGACAGCATGTGAGCAATCCAAAGAGGAATGCAACCACTGACGCCAATGATCCCACACTCCACAGTCCCAAGGCCCATTCGAACTGATTTGAAATGATATCGAGATTATAAGCGACTAGGTGAGATTGTTGCTTGACCGGGTAATATGTACAAACATGCCAAGCTGACTGTGGTTTCCTTGTGAACATATTATATTTTTAAAAGTATAAATATATAACATTGTTGGAAAACTATTTACCCAAATTCTATGAACTCAAAATGTCGTACATCGACCAAAAAATAAAGCAAGTGGCTGCGCATCAAGACCTACGCCAGGATATATTGCTACAAGTCTGTTTACACTCGCCGCGCACAACCATTAAAACACACCAGTATGATGCGATAAAAGGATATTAAGTCACATTGACCAGGACGCACATACGCCTGTGCAATAACTACTAGATTTTTTGCCCCAGGCTCTCACCGGAAGTACTCTTAACACCCATTGTACGCTGAACTAAAATGAAGGTATCGTCAGCCACGAACTTACATTTTGATCGGGGAAAGGGTATGCTCCGTCGTTATCCCAAGTTGTTTTTGACATGCCAGATGGCTGTATGATGATGACTCCTGCTCGATTCTGGCTATCAGAAGAGGTGTGTACCCAGTCTTCGGAGAACAGTGCGGCCCAACTGAGAGCCACCACCGCCGCACAGAACACCGCACCTATAGTAGCAGAAACACTGAGGAGATATAAAGCAGTCATAATGTGTGAGAGATGCACATAAGAGTACACGGAAGCTTGTCGAGCGGTGGCAAACAACGACGATTTACATATAAACTAACGCCACACTGGCTAGTAACTAAGAGCTAAAACCTCATATTTGATGACCGCTTTAGTGTGACAGCAGAACAGTATTCAAAAAATACTTGTCAGTTCCTAGCTGATATACTGTTTTATCCTGAACCTATTCTAAAACCGACTCAAATATTTATCGCTAGCACGATGCCAACTTTTGGCATGGGCTTGACTAGAAAGCGAAAAAGGTTGCGCCCGCACGGTCAACTACACACTGGTAAACATTCTGAAAAGGGATACAGTTGAATTAAATACAATGTATGTGCTTAAACCTACTACGAGCGAGCACATCTAAACTTAATACATGAGGCTACATACATAAGAGACACGCTACTTACCCCATTTTCTTAAGTATGTACTTGTGCAATTCGTGAATTGAATTCGAACTCGTGGGACCTCCTGACTATATATTTTCCGAGTATGTACTTTACATCAAAAGTATTGTAATGACAATATGTAAATATTTATGTGTTGTGAAAATGAAAAAAATATAAATATATATTTCTTCAAACATTTTACATAGCTCCGGCCACCGAGTCCGTCACGGCGTCACCGTGTCAATATTTTTATCACTGGCTCAGTCACTGATCAGTGCCTCAGCATTTTTCGGTTTTCTTCAGATCGCCAGCAGATTGACCCTAGTGATGAGTCATACTCTGGTAACTAGCACAGCTCATGGATAAATTCAACCAATACAAAACTAGTATGATAAAATTTGACATAAAATCTCATATGACGTTTTTAACAAATACGAATCATACGAAGCGAATAATGCGATTGCGGGGAGGTTTCATCAGTCTTTTGTTTCAAAAAAGAACCAAAAGAATTAGAATTGAGAGGTTTTGTCTACTTTTCAGTTTTCACATGATGATTCATCATTCGTCCAATAAATACAACCAGTTCGTTTTTGTTAAAACGTTTTAGATTCAGCCGTTTTTGCACTAGATAAACGTTAATACTTTAATTAGAGAGCCATTTAGTTTTTAGTGTTATAATATAACATCGCGGTTTCAAATGAGTCCAAATTATCTTTTTTTTTCACATTTTAAAAAACATAGCCTCCTAAAATAATAGAGCGTATAAATAAACGTTTACTTTGACATTCGAGATGATATATAGGGTTTTGAATATTTTTTTAGCTTTTTTTGAGGAGCATAGTAACTATGGGATAGACATTAGACACCAAAGTCCAAACCTACAGTTTAAGAAAATAGATGGGTTTACAGTATCGTCAACCAGTATCACCGCTGTGCACTGATGCAATGAGAACTCGGAGCGTTTGGTGTGCACTAGCTGCCGTATTTGCGTATGGGGCTTCCAGTGTATCTGCAGCGGCCCCTAAACGGCAGATAGATATACAAACTGCTGCAGCAACAGAACCCACTGGTGCAGCGGAGACTGGTTCACCCGTGAGTGAGTACAATGGGATGCTGTATAGTTCTCACGATGAGATGAATAGCAGACTCAAAGCAGTGGCAGATAAGTGTGCGGATATCACACAAGTATACTCAATTGGTAAATCAGTGGAGGGACGAGAACTGCATGTGATCGAGTTCTCAACGTTACCTGGTATGTGAATAAACAAACATGCAAATACGCACAACTAATATATATATATATATATATATATATATATATATATATATGTTTGTGTGTGTGTGTGGGTGGGTGGGTGGGTGTATATATATATATTATGCTTCTGTGTGTGTATCTGTAGGTGTGAGTCTTATTGTAAATGTGGGTAAGTGGGCTGGTGCGTGGGCGCGTGGGTGTGTGTTTCTTTGTGTATCTGTGTACACACACACATTTATTATATATATATATATATATATATATATATATATATATATATATATATATATTATGTGTGTGTGTGTGTGTACATGTACATTTTGTCTATATCTATATACACATCTAATGTGTGTCTATATTTTCCTGTATGTATATTTATATCCAGAATCTATATACACATCTATTCTGTGTCTATATTTTTCTGTATGTATATATTTACATCCAGAAGTATATATATATATATATATATATATATATATATATATATATATATATATATATATGAGTGTGTGACTATTTGTGAGTATGTATCTATATACATCAAAAGATATATATATATATACGCGCTCAGCAAATAGTCCCACACAACCGTATATATATATACAAATATATATATATATATATATAGCAATACACATATAATATATATATATATATGCATGCATGATGAGTGTGTGTGATAATTTGTGAGTGTGTGTGTCTATATACATCTAAAAGAGAGATATATATATATATATATATATATATATATATATATATATATATATAGATGTATAGATGTGAATGCAGATTACACACTCACATATATATATATGAGCATATATGCATATATATATATATATATATATGTATATATATATATATATATATACTTTTGGATGCAAACATATACATACAAGAAAAAATATAGACACACAATAGACGTGTATATAGATTCTGGATGCAAAATATACATACAGAAGAAAAATATTGACACACAATAGACGTGTATGTAGATACATACAGACAAAACATATGCACATCTATAGATATATATTTATATATATATATATATATATATATATATATATCTTTTTACATATATATATATATATATATATATATATTCACATATATAAATACATATTAATATATATATATGTGTGTGTGTGTGTGTGTGTGCGAGTGTGAGTGCGAGTGCGAGTGCGAATGTATGGATAAGTATATATATTTGTATATACTGTGCGTGTAGGAATAAATATATACGTATGTTTAATAATATATTTATTCTATTATTATATATGGTATATATACATATACATTCATCTATATATATTTATATATATATATATATATATATATATATATATATATATATATATATATACTTATACTTATATTGACATTTTTATGTGTTCGCGTGTGTGGTTGTGCGAGGTTTTGTTTGTATGTGACTTTTTCGTTTTATACATATTCATATTACATATATCATACGCCCGTGTCTGTATTATGAGACTGTCGAACGTATAGGGTGTCTTGACTGTCTGATGTATATCGGAGGCTGTTAAATTGTGGCACCTCGAATCCTTCTACTTTAGTATTCTGTCTACTGATTCTGACTTGTCATTCACCAATCGATATGGACTGCACTTTCGCGTCACATTTCTTGCCTGTCTCACGCCTGGTATCATCCTATATTCTTTTATATTTATTTGGTTTAGGCAAGCCGCAGCCTGGTATACCTCAAATGAAATACGTAGGGAATATGCACGGCGACGAGTTGCTTGGTCGAGAGCTGCTGATTATACTGTATGTTGATGTCAAGCCTGTTTTATTGAATATAATTATGTTATCGGTAACCGATGTAGTACCGCGACATGTACGGGAATTTTGAATACGATTCAGTCTGCGTATGCCGATAGGTCATTGCGTTGGTCGAAGTTTGATACCGTCACTATCAATTCTATTGTGCCATCTGCAGAGCCGAGGACTTGTGCGAGAAGTATATGTCAAAAAACGAGACCATCACCCAGCTTATCAGTGAAACGTCCATACACATTCTTCCTACGATGAACCCCGATGGACATCACAATACGTTAGCGATTCTCAACGAATTGGACGATTATAAGGTACATGTATTTTTCACCTCACTTTGCTCCTGTGCTGGATGTTCGATACTAAATTACGGCATCTCTTATTCCCAATATCTCAGTCGGAACTGGTCTGTGCTCTGGACTATCCATTGTTTGAAAGGCCGATAGCATTGCGCCTCGTAGAATACTGTCCTCTCCTGTTGGTACATATATACCAGGTCGTTTGCACGCCGGGTGTTTCCCTTACTGTCATGAGATACAATTTCACAATCTAACCTGCACCGTATACTACTTGCATAGGACTGGTGCACACCCGAACACGACTTTGGGATCACCAAACCCAACTTTAAAGCGCGTCAGAACGCAAACATGTGTGACCTGAACCGGAATTTTCCCGATCGCTTCAACTGGCAAAACCAGCAGCACTACCAGCACTGCAACACACAGCCTGAGACGACGGTATGATGCTGGCAAACTGGCTAGGTGTCTGAAATTTGAATTTACCATTGTGTGATATTTGTGGATGAAAATCAAATTTATTGCAGTACTTCTTGTGGGCTAGGAGGTTGTGGCTGTGGTTGTGCACTGTAGAAAGTGGCTACGTGCATTTGCACAATCAATACACTCGTTTGCTTAATGACTCTCAGACCCACTTGGTATGAACGATATATTTTAAACGTACGAATTTCGAATGATTGCTTGTGTTTTCTGCGCTCGCTCGATATGAGCTGCCTAGTATAGTGCGCCGCACAAATTGGACCACCGCATGTGTGACGGAAAAGTTTTTTGTACAAACATCATAGCCTCAAGGGTGCATGCGAATCTCAGGCACATCATGAGCTATTCGTCGGTCGCTGTAGAACATAGTACGACTGTACATAGCGACCATGTATACTTTCTGAGTTCGTGTTCAGACCCTCTCCTCTGTGGTTCATATCACAGGCTGTGATGGACTGGATCAACGACAATAACTTTGTACTGTCCGCAAACTTCCACGCGGGCAGTATAGTCGTGTCATACCCTTTTGACGGCTCGCCGTCGCAAATCAACAAGTAAGTTCGTGCTGATCGGTACAACTACATACCAGCGCTCCATATTTAGATTCTATACTCAGATTCTATATTTTAGATTATATATATGGATTCTTGCCGATCCATATCTGAATGCAATATATTTAGCATCGATATATTCAACATGTGGCGTCGATGCATGTATTGGCAATCAAGAGGTGTTGAATCATCACCCGTCTCGAGGTTTGTGGCCTAAATATTCGACAATCCCCACTCAAGTTTATGATGATATAGCTACGTACAATAACCAAAGGCGTAAGAGTACCGAACATGGGTATATCGTATACAGTGAGGTATTTATCACTTAAGCATCGAAGCGAATTGTTGCTGAGCTCATACCTGGCTAGCCCTATTTTTCAACCAGCATATAAACTCTAGCACTCAATGGCCTACATCTCTATAGCGTAGCTATGCAGCCGTCTCGAATATGGGATTGGGTGGGACTTGGCCCAAGTGCGCTCCGAAAGCTTTGTACCTGAATTGTATAGCTATACGACCATTCATATCCTCCACGCCACGTACTTGACAGTAGTACAGCTATGCGACCTTTCTATATACACAAACATTTTTGTCCATGTCTTCGCGCACCTTGAAGTAGTACAGCTACACGACCTTTCAGTATGTATAAGCATTTAAACCCAAGTCTTGCCGTATCTTTCGACCGAATTACGTAGCTATACAGCCACCCCAGACGATGAAGTGTTCGTACATCTGGCGCACGTGTACTCGGATAGTGTACCCGCCATGAACAGTGGAGATGTGTGCAACACAGGTAGTGCTACGCCCAACTTCACAGATGGAACCACGAATGGCATGTGCTAAGTGTTTGATAGACGAATGGATGCTTGAGTGCGTGTTATGACGTGCTTGTGTATTGAGATTGTTTGTTCTATCGTATGCGATTGTCTGGATTGTCTGTATTAGTGCAAACATTGTGTGTAAGTATGAAGTGGCGTGCTGTAGTTGAAGTCAGCAATCTGAAGTCGAAAAGGAAACCTTCAGTTTGTTCTCATAGATAGCCTACAGTTCTTCCTTCCTTTTGTTAATCTGCAATTGATGATAAACTCTGCATAGGCATTACATGTACATATGTGTCCCCTAGAGTGCTCGTCATTCGCTCGTGAGCCCTTGGTGTATCATGCAGCGTCTTGATATCTTAGATGTACCTTCATTATCGCCAACTATTTCGATATCGCGATCTATCTATATATGTATGTATGTATGTATGTATATAAATGAATATATATATATATATATATATAAATATATGTATGTATGTATGTATATATATATATATATATATATATATATATATATATATATATATATATATATATATGTATATATATATATATTTATATATCTATATATCTATGTTTTTATGTTTTTATGTTTATATGTATATGTACTTATATATATATTTGTATATTATATATATATATATATATATATATAGGGGGGGGGGGGTCCTGAGTGTGTGTGTTTGTTTGTGAAGTGTGTGCTCTCTATGGACAGTATTTCAATCTCACTCATCCGTTGTGTGCTCATAGTTGACTGTCACGGTTGTTTAATTTCACGCAATAGTTTGTGTACTGCAAACGCATTCGCACACTCTGTGTCATATGAGCAATAATAATACTGTGTTGTGTTAATAACTTGAGTCTGTGTTTATTAGTATTACCTGTGTATACTGTGTTTGGTACAGTGGGCTGACCTGGCTGTTCAATCACACGCAGGTGCTAGCTGGTACTCTCTATACGGCAGCATGCAGGATTGGAACTATCTCAACAGCGACTGCTTTGAGATCACTGTGGAGGTCTCATGCTGCCGCAACCCACCGCCCACGGAGATTGAGATGCACTGGGACATGCACAGCAATGCGCTCGTCAAGTACATACAGGCCGTGCACATAGGCATCAAAGGTATGCATAATAGGGTACTTCGCAACTAATCCGTGCACACAGGCATCAAAGGTATGCATATTAGGGTACTTCGCAACTAATCCGTGCACACATATGTATAAATATGTAAGATATATCCAAGACATATAACGATACACTGGTTGGCCACTCACGGGCCGTGTATACAGAATGCACAGGTGCGTCAGTTTCTTCTCTTCTGATTGGTTCCTTGTCTGTGCCCGTAGGAGGCAATGGGGTGTACCTCACATTGCTTCTGCACAGCGTCTTTGTCGTTGTTGTTTGGTGGGGCTTGTTTGTTGTAAGTCGTGCGCTGTACAGCGTCTCTGTCGTTGTTTTTTAGTGGGGCTTGTTTGTCGTTAGTCGTGCTGTACAGCGTCTTCGTCGTTGTTGTTTGGTGGGGCTTGTTTGTTGTTAGTTGTTGTTAGTTGTGCGGCTGGTGGCGAGAGTGTATGTTGATTCATCGAAGTTGCATCCTATCTTGCTTCCTATCTGACGCTGTATTGTACATGGGATACTGGCACCGTTGCTTGTGTCCTGCGAATGAACTGCCCTTTTTGTCTCCAGAATGTCGTCAAGCCACTCGCCACAGTAGTCTATTACCTATGTCGTGCCCTAGTTGCCTCCAACCACCTGCACGAGCCCTAGCAAGCGCTCACTATCGCATCTGTGGCATGTTCCGCGTGTGCACATAGGACTGGTCAGTGAGAAGAAGACAGGCCGTTACATCGAGGGCGCCATCATCGCAGTCGAAGGCATTGACCACAACGTGACCACATCGCCGCTGGGCAATTACTGGCGCCTGCTTGTGCCGGGAGGGGGTGTGTGTGTGTGGTGTGTTGGGTTCGTATCACTCGGCTTCTTCGCTGACTGGCAATGGGCGTGTTACCAGATAGTTCGGTACCCCTGGCCTCGGGCGTGTGCCTGTGCGTGCGGTGGTGTGTCTCTCGCCTAAGATGGATGGACGGCCGCCTACTATGTTTGGTAGTGCCGTTTATGGTGGTACGAGAGTGTATTGAATACTTTGCCCATTGAGCGCAAGCAATCGCAAAGGTTAAGTCAAATTGGGCTGTGTCGGTGTCTGCCTGTCATCCTTTGCTCAGTGTTCGGGACGCAGATCTCTTTGATGTGTGCGTACATGGGAGTTATCACTTGCGAGAGCACATAAGTTCATGAAGCCCACGTGCCACATGTGTCACATGTGTCACACGTGTCACATGAGGTGTTACGCGTGTTACTGAAGTTGTCACGCCTCTGCTTTCATTGGCTTGAGCGTGCTAAGGACCTCTCCTTCCACCTACACAAGCAGGCCTATGACACAAGTTGCTCAGCTGAGGTTAATTCTTGCGCTTCATTTGGATCCGTTTAATTCGCATTCGTGTATACAGCAATCCCCGCACATCTATGCACACGCGGACCAGTGATATGTAAACGCTCTATTGGGGTTACCAGTATGACTCTGTTGAGTTCCCATTTTTCGCATGTGTGTGCAAAGGTCTCCTCCTCCTCCTCTCTCCCTGTCTCATTACATCCAAGCGTCCAGTTCTGCAGTAGTGTATCGCTTCTCTGAGGTTGCCACTCATCCCCTGTCATCTCCGTTGTATGTGCACACGTGTGCAATGATCTGTTTCCTCATATCCGCATGTAGACCTACAACATGTCAGTGCTTGCAGATGGATTTGTTCCAATTGTTCAGAGGGATGTGACCGTGCCCGACTCGGGCGCCTTGGAGATCAGCTTTGAACTCACGAGGACTTCTGATGCAGAGTATGTTTGTTCTGTAGATACGTTGTGTTGAAAAAATAGAGATGTTGTACTGAACAGGTGCGTTCTGGTGAAGTGTACCGTTATTTAAGTATGTACTCCGTTTCGATTTCCCATCATACCTACCATGGACGTGTTAAGTAGAAGTTTGCAAAATGGTGGATGGCGCGAGCATTCGGAATGTGCTTTAAAGTTTTCTAAAGTTCTTTCAGTAAATATTTTTTCATGCCCACTACCAAACCAAGTATTTTACATATGGCTGCCCACTATTTATTTATTTTGAAACCTTGAGTAACGTACAGTTCTGCTAAAGTGCGGTGTTCACATGTTTGTCAGTTCGTTTCGTGGCCGACTACTTCTCTCTTGAATGACACTTGCTCTCAAAGAGAATAACTTTCAACCGATAAGAACGACATCCTCTAGTTTACTGCTCAGTTATATGTCTCTATCATGATATATATATATATATATGTGTGTGTGTGTGTGTTTGTGTGTGTGTGTGTGTGGAAGTATATATATATATATATGTGTGTGTGTGTGTTTGTGTGTGTGTGTGTGTGGAATATATATATATATATATATATATATATATATGTGTGTGTGTGTGTGTGTGTGTGTGTGTGTGTGTGTGTGTAAGTATACATATATACCTTTGTTGATTGTCCACTCATACATCAGAGCTGTATACTTATCCGTGCGATCACGACCTATAGATATTTCCTTAGATCTGCACAGGTTTCCCACTCAAACCACTAGTCAACAATTTACCACAAACTCCTTAGGTGCGCATAGGTGTGGGGAGGGAGGGGGGCCTGAACAGACCTACTCGCATGTGTACAGAATAGTACAGCACGTACATCCAGGATATGAGCAATTGCTTCTGTGAGTCGCATAAAATAGTCACCTGATTCAAACCCTCGTTTTATTCGCCTTTCCTTTTTGGTTACACACAGCATCGTGGAAGAGGAGGAAGAGCCAACCAGCACCGTCAGCGTCACGGCCGCCCCAAATGTCCACATGCAGAAATGGGAGTACAAACACCACGGAAACAACATCGTAGAAGAGTATCTGGTCAATTGCTCGCTGCTGTACCCAGACATCACACGGGTATGTTGTAGAGGGTACCAGACACGGGTACGGGTGACTGTCCCAGTCAAAGGGACGGGAGATGCAACCTCAAGGCACGGGATATCGGATAGGCGATATATGCTCCTCCTGACCGCAGCTTAGGATAGTCCTACGTTGTTGTGATATCAACGCCACCCAAAATCACACCCACACATGCGGCGTCCACTACTAAAGCAGAGCACCTACTCACACCGCCCATGCACGTACCTACAGCTGTCTGTTATTAGCACCAGTGCGATGTGTTTATATATATTATATTTCTTATTACCACCCATGCAAGTGCCTACAGCTGTCTTTTATTAGCACCAGTGCGATGTGTTTATATATATATTATTTTTCAAATTACCACTCATGCACGTGCCTACAGCTTTCTGTTATTAGCACCAGTGCGATGTGTTTATATATATTATATGTCTTATTACCACCCATGCACGTGCCTACAGCTTTCTGTTATTAGCACTAGTGCGATGTGTTTATATATATTATATGTCTTGTTACCACCCATGCACGTGCCTACAGCTTTCTGTTATTAGCACTAGTGCGATGTGTCTATATATATTATATTTCTTATTACCACTCATGCACGTGCCTGCAGCTGTCTGTTACTAGCACCAGTGTGATGTGTTTATATATATTATATGTCTTATTACCACCCATGCACATGCCTACAGCTTTCTGTTATTAGCACCGGTGCGATGTGTTTATATATGTTATATTTCTTATTAACACTCATGCACGTGCCTGCAGCTGTCTGTTGTTAGCACCAGTGTGGTGTGTTTATATACATTCTATGTCTTATTAACACCCATGCACGTGCTTGTCGCTGTCTGTCATTAGCACCAGTGTGATGTGTTTATGTATATCACATTTCTTATTACCACCCATGCACGTGCCTGCAGCTGTCTGTCATCGGCACCAGTGCAAAGAATACCAACGTGTACGCCCTGGAGATCAGCAAGAATCCCGGAGTGGATGAGGCGTTGAAGCCGCAGTTCAAGTACGTCGCCAACATTCACGGCGATGAGGTGGTAGGGCGGGAGGTGACGCTGAGCATGATCCATCATCTGCTGACTAACTACGGCCAGGACGATGAGATCACCAGGTACGTTGTGGTGTTGTATTGGGGTGTTGTGGGGTGTGCACTCGGTGTGTGGGTGTGGGTGCTGGGTAGTATTGGGGGGTGGGACGTATAGACCTAGACGATTGTGACTAGTCAAGCTCCTATTGTGAGGCGGATGGCGACGCTGAGTATGGTGCGCCGCTTGTTGACCAACTACGGCACGGACGACGAGACCGGTACAGTGTAGCATGGTGACATGTGCAAATGATGTGAAGGTGTTCTTGTTGGGCCATGGTGGAGCGTTCTATGGTATCGATATAGAATCTGAATAATATGGTGTGCTTGTTGGGCTTTAGTAGAACGTTCCATGGTACGGATATAGAATCTGAATAATAAGGTGTGCTTGTTTGGCTTTAGTAGAACGTTTTATAGTACGGATGGAGAATCTGAATGCCTTAGCTGTGGTTGTGGGGCAAGTTGTCACGCAAGAGTCGATAATATTATCGTCTTGCTGTCTGTATCTACCAATGCGAACCCACCGGCACCTCTTTTGGACTATAATCGGACATGTATCACGAATCGCAACCACTGTATTATTCGGACCCTGTGGCATCCGTATATTTCTAGGCACATGTAACAGATGAACCTTCAAAATAAGTTGATGTGATTGTGCAGATGACAGTGCATTCCTATGCACATGTATGTAACAGATGAAAACTCATAATAAGTTGATGTGATTGTATGACTGTACATTCCTATGCACATGTATGTAACAGATGGAAACTCACAATAAGTTGATGTGATTGTGCAGATGACTGTACATTCCTATGCACATGTATATAACAGATGGAAACTCTCAATAAGTTGATGTGATTGTGCAGATGACTGTACATTCCTATGCACATGTATGTATCCGATGAAAACTCATAGTATGTTAAGGTGATTGTGCAGATGACTGTACATATCTATGCACGTGCATCGCATAAGAACTCACACTACCTCCATCTGACCGTGCAGATTAATCGACACCACACGCATCTTCTTGATACCGGCCATGAACCCCGATGGCTATGCCGCCCACCGCAGAGTCAATGGTCATGGAGTGGACCTGAACCGCAACTTCCCCGACCAATACTGTGGGGCTGACAAAGGTGTGAGGCGCAAACCAGTGTGTGGGCTTGCCGCTATAAGTCCAGCCGTATATGTGTGGGTGTGTGGGTGTGTGGGTGATATCCGGCTGTGCACAACCAACTTAATGTGTTGGGCTACGTAATGTATGTTTTAGGGTTTTAGAATTTTAATGCCTGTGTTTATAATCGAGCTGCTGGTGTGAGTTGATTGCGTAGTCATAAGTGTGCAGCGCGTAGAGTGGCCACCAAACGTCACCGTAGCCATTTTCATTTGACGTGTCGTGGGAGACTCATCCCACAGTTGCCCAGTCCATTGCTTGAGTGGAGTAGAGTAAGTATGTTGGCTAGTTTGGCTTCACCTACCCGTCGTGTGTGAGCAGACAGCAGAGTTGGCACGGGTGTAGCTGTGCTGTGGTGTGTAGGACTCTGTTTCTGACAGCTGTACAGTTGTTGGCGTCGTAGCAATGCTGGACTGGTGACTGAGAGTTCTGTAGAGGTGATCTGCCATAGCAATAGGATTACTCGTTTTGACTGATGTAGCCGAACGAAGCACGATACACTTTCGCACACTGTTACATATTTTAGTACTACAGAGTTAAACATACTGCTACATATTTATAGTGTTTTTGTATATAATGGATTACACGCCAGTACCGAACATTGGTTGGTCTGGCTGAAGAAAGTACATGGGCCGGTATGTTCACGCGTGTACGGGTTCGCTTCTGTGGTTGTCTAGTAACCCATATTTGTCCATGTTGCCAATCCATGCAGCGCAACCCGAGGTGGCGAGTATGATGGACTTCATCCTGGATCACCGCTTTTTGCTCTCCATAAGTTTTCATGGTGGAGCCGTGGCAGTCTTCTACCCATACGACGATAGCCGTATGTCTTCAAGCCTTTAGGGTTTAGGGTTTAGTATCAACGTGTGTTTGTACCCATGAGGTGTGCTGACACTTACTGTCTGTCGTATTCCCTGGCTTGCGCTTGTCGTATGCACCGGCGCCTGTCTGCCTGTCACTGTGAGTGTAATGTGCTGTTGTCTTGTGCTGGCTGTTGTGTTTTCTGTGTCATGTGCTCTGTTCTATTTGCTAGTGCGAGTCTGTCGTGAAGCACCACTTATACCATCGCATACACCCGAGCTTCTGTATAGTAAAGGGACGAGCTATCACCACCTAATAGCGAGCGGCATATTGGATATATATATATATATATATATATATATAATCACGCTTCAGTCCATTTCATAACAGTTTTCTTTGGACCATTTTATTTGGACCATTGGTCACTGTGAAGTTGTACACCCGATTTCAAGTAGTTGGGCAGTGGAGCCGGTACCATGGGTGTTTGGCTTTAGGGTTGTCTATTTCTATTTGGGGTAAGGGACTAAACGAGTGTTACGTCGAGCGCGTGCTGTGTTCAGACCCTCCCTTGCACATACTGGTACATATGTTTAGCAAAGATACCCCCATGATGTCTAAGTACACGTTGCAAGCCAGTATTCATACATAGTAGGCCCTTCCGTAAAGGCCACCAAAGTACACATTGGACCATTCATACGATCCGTGTACAACCCATCCCAAATGTCCCCCCCCCCCCTCCCAAATGCAAAGACCATATCCGGGAACCAAAATCGTTTGTTTGCTGTGGGGTGAATGTAGCCACACAACCACCGTAATGCACATCACACGCACATAGTGTTTGTTGGCGCCAGAGGGCCTCACTTGTGCTCTCTATTGCACAGCGGGGATGAACTGCAACCGCAAGTCAGACGGAATCCAAAGCTCAGGCGCCAATGTGTCACCGGACAACAAGACATTCGAGTACCTGGCGCATGTGTATGCGGACAACCATCAGACGATGTATACGAATGTGGTCTGCTACGACCAAGACCCCACCTGGGACCGAGGAACCTACAATGGCAATCATTGGTAAGGTTGGTTTTCATCCAAATGTACTTTATATTGTAGTTTGTTTTTCGGACAATTAAACCCCTAAACCCACTTAGGACAGAGATAACTACAATGGCAATCACAGGTAAGCTTAGTTTGATCCAAATGTACTATGTATTGCACTTTCTTGTACTGACAATTGAAACCCAAACCCCTACTTGGAACAGAGAAACCTACAATGCCAATCACTGGTAGACATAGTTTCCATTCATGTATATTATAGTTATTATCCTAACAATTGATTCCTATTTTGGTTTTCATTTTGTTGTGTTTGTTTGATTAGCCTGTGGTTGTCCTTCTCTGTACAGGCATGCCGTCTGCTATGTCCCATGTTTTCACAATCGCACTTCGCTTGACAGTTGCTTTATCCGCATTGAACCGCGTATGGCCTCCAAGATCGGCCGCGCGTACTTCTGTGTGGGCCGCTGCAAAAAAAACTCAGTACATACGTATCTCCCCTACAGCTCTGATAATAGCTCAGTACATTACGTATCTCCCCAACAGCTCTGATATTAGCTCAGTACATACGTATCTCCTCTACAGCTCTGATAATAGCTCAGTACAAACGTATCTCCCCAACAGCTCTGATAATAGCTTATACATACGTATCTCCCCTACAGCTCTGATAATAGCTCAGTACATACCCATCTCCCCTACAGCTCTGATAATAGCTCAGTACATACGCATCTCCCCAACAGCTCTGATATTAGTTTAGTACATATGTATCTCCCCTACAGCTTATAATAGCTCAGTACATACCCATCTCCCCTACAGCTCTGATAATAGCTCAGTACATACGTAGCTCCCCAACAGCTCTGATAATACCTCAGTACATACGTATCTCCCCTACAGCTCTGATAATAGCTCAGTACATACGTATCTCCCCTACAGCTCTGATAATAGTTTAGTACATACGTATCTCCCCTACAGCTCTGATAATAGCTCAGTACATACGTATCTCCCCTACAGCTCTGATAATAATTTAGTACATACGTATCTCCCCTACAGCTGATAATAGCTCAGTACATATGTATCTCCCTCCCCTACAGCTCTGATAGTAGCTCAGTACATACGTATCTCCCCTACAGCTCTGATAATAGTTTAGTACATACGTATCACCCCTACAGCTGATAATAGCTCAGTAAATATGTATCTCCCTCCCCTACAGCTCTGATAGTAGCTCAGTACATACGTATCTCCCCTACAGCTCTGATCGTTCACACAGTGGGCGCCGCAATCCGATCGGCCAGGGCACAGGATATTCTCAACACGTGTACCGTTACACGACTATGTGTACATTATCAAGCACGCATACGACTAACCACGTGTGTATTTCACTATTGCCTACATACATGCTTCTGTGTTCGTAGTCTCTGCTTCCGCCCACGGTTGTATCATCCAATGCGTTCACGATCACGCATGCCTTGCCAACCTCCACTACTAACAGGGCTCGTCTTATACTCCGTCTACGTTTTGCAGGTACCCTCTCACAGGTGGCATGGGTGATTGGAACTACCTGGAAGCCGGTGTGATGGAAGTGACCATCGAGCTGACCTGCACGAAATGGCCGGATGCTTCGTATGTGTGTGTCTCTGTCCTTCGTTTTTTGGACTTGATTTGTCCCGTTCCGAATGCACGCGTGCACACACTCTCTCTCTCTATTCGCACAGTCCAGTGAATGCAGTCGGCGCGCTGAGCCCCACAGCTCATCTCCAGACATGGACTGTACTGCTCAAGGAAACACTAATGCGTGCGTGTTTGTCCGCTCGCTCGCATTGGATTGTGATGTGTGTACTCTGTTTTCCTCACTCACACGCTGTGGGTAGGTGCTGTGTGGGTAGGTATGCTGAATCTGCGCTCATCTATACTGCAGGGTGATTGAGACGGAATGGAAGTACAATCGTAGAGCTATGCTTATGTACCTCAAGCACGTGCACATGGGTGTCAAAGGCATTGTCACGTACGACGACGGCATCACACCACTAGAGTAAGTCATAGCAAGTCTCAATCTATTAGTTCGCAATCAGTGACGGTCAGTGTGTATTGCGTTGTTCCTGCCAGTGGGGATTGGTAAATGTACTATCTACCCCCTCTGGTTTACACAGCAGATGCTAAGGCGATGCTATTTGCCGGGGGGTTACATGAGTGTGCGTTGTATTCGACGTAGCTTTATTGGCATCTCCAGGTGTATGCTAACTGACATTGCTGTGCTTTAGCAGTACACAGTTCACTCGTATGCCCATTAGTTGACGACCTCATTTACAACAGTACTTGGGATCCGGTCGATACATTGTACATGTATTTCGATATTGTGTATATGTATTGTGTACGTGTATATGTATTATTATTATATATATATATATATATATATATATATATATATATATATATATATATATTGTGATATCCCCGTAGTAGAAGCGGTTAACCAACTTGCTATTACGGGGATATCACAAAACTGTAACCTATTTAGGCACGAGTCCCCTTGTCCCCAGGACTCAGTAGCGCTGCGACAACACGCTTATATATATACATATATATATATATATACATGTATATATATATATATATATATATATATATATATATATATATATATATATATATATATGTCTGTGTCTGTGTCTGTGTCTCTGTGTCTCTGTGTCTGTGTGTCTGTGTCTGTATATATATATATATAAATACATGTATGCATACGACCAGTAAATCACCGGCCGTGTGTCCCAGAACAATATCCTCTGCTTGTCTCACAATTCATCCATCCATCCCTGTGTCTCCTCAGAGGCGTTGAGGTGCGTATTGTTGGTATTGACAGAGTCACCACCTCTGGTCCTCTGGGAGATTACTTCTGGCTCTTGACGCCCGGCACGTACGAGATCGAATTCTCAATGGAAGATACGAAAGTTAGGCGTACGGTATGTGTTTGTGTCTCATACCTTTGTGGGTTTTGTGTCTGGGGTGTTGATAGTATATAAGCCGCACCTGTACTGACAGCCTTTGGTTTAGTTTAGTTGTTGTTTGCTTATAGTTCAAGAAGGCGCTCATTTTGTATCCACACAGGGGTACGCCACGAACCCGACGGTGAGAATAGTCCCCGTAGTCTGTCAATCACGCAAACAAAAGCGTGCAATATATTGCTTGTACCTGAACAAAATCATATATAAACACACTAATATTCGCGAACACGTCCACACTCGTGTACACATACACCGTCACTCACTCACCCACTCACTCACTCACTCACACCCTTCCTGCTATTATACTTGCAGATCGATGTACCGGAGCAATCTCTCACCGAATCCGTGTCGGGGCAAGTGGTTTACAACGTGACGTTAGACTTTAAAGCTGAAGCGGACGAGAAGGAATTCCCGGTGGAGTTAGCGGTGTACTGTGTGTGTGCTATCGCTCTCATCCTGGTTGTCTTCGTTCTCTTCAAGCTCGTGAGGTGGTGCTGTTGTAGGTAAGTGTATGAAACAATCATCCGTGTCACAAGCTATCTACCCAGCAGGCGATTGCATGCCTTGGGTATTAGCTTGGTGAACCGAATAAGAATATATCGATTTACGGACGGTTTTGTGTTTATAAACTATATTGTTCGGACGGTTTTGTGTTTATAATCTATATTGTTCGAGAAAAAAAGGTCCAGTTATGCCTGGTTATTGTGGTGTAAAGTAGTCCACGCTAATTCTGCTAAGGCCCACCGAATCGCGAAGTAGAGTTCAGTTGTGCTACTGTTCGCCTACCACAAATGTCGTGGTATGGATAGTCTGCTAGCCAACCAAGAAATTGATGTCTCTGACTTCAAAGGTGCTTGATATTAGGTGACCATTACAGCATAAATGAATCCAAAGCGTTAAGTTTTTACCCTTTGTAGAGGCTGGTCACTGGCGGGGAAAGTATGTGCTGAATACACAAATTTCAGAATATGAACGTTTCAGTATGACTGGGGTAGTTCTTTATGTGCAAGCTACATTCAGTAAACTCGGTCGCGACGGCAGTCCTGGTTCAATCAAAGCCAAATTTCTACGATATTGATTCTAATTTGTATACAAACCCGATTTTATCTCTTTATCCTCAGACCTAACGCCGACCAGATCCATGAAACGGGTAGGGACAAGCAGGGCTTGCTAGGAGACAGTGACCATGGCGGCGGGGATGATGTCGTGTTTGATGCGTTCCCGTTGGAAGAGATGGGTGAAAACGGCAGCGCCGACAGTGACGACGACAACCAATATAGGCTTCAGCACGCCATAATGGGAAGCGACGACTCGGACATGGAGGATTAGCTACATTTTATGGATAAAAATAAATAAACTAAACTCTCTAGATGTAGTTCATCTGTATTTATTAATACAGAAATACCTGTGTTTGGTATGAAAGCATGAATTCCTGTCTATCACACGACGCCTACCTGACTATTAAAGAGTGTTTAAAATACATGTCTCTTTATGTATTTCTCTCTTGCGTGATATTTGAAGGCTGCTGCAAGATCTATCTTTTATTTTTGCTTTTGGTTTGTTTTTGTATTTTTTAAAAAGGCAAACACAAAATGTAAAACAGTATGAGAATGAGGGCACTGGGACTGGACAACTAACTGGAGACTGAGAGACTGTGAGAGTTCACTGATGACTGATCAAAGTGATCACTCACATAATAAGTTCACAACGGAGGGGTCGTTGAAACTTGCAAGTTCCAAAAATAGAATGTACACACCTGCTGGCCAGTCGCACCCAGTCCTTAAGTTGGTTATTGGGTCTCTGACTACTCTGGGCCTGAGGCCCTGGCCCATAACATTATAAACAAAACACTTGGTCCCTTATAAGTTATGTAGAGCAAACTGTAAACGGGCCTCCGAAACATACATATTTGAAAAGATTTTCGGGAGAGTCTTTTACTGAAGTTCGGTATTATACAAATAAATCGGGGCATATAACTTACAAGTAAGGCTGCATGCAAAATTATCCGGCAGAACATCACCATATACGAATTTACAATTACCCTTGGTATGTGTTTGTTGAATTGGCTCACACAAGTATATTGAGCCCTTCGCCAAATTAGGTTGTATCCTTAGTTGGCACTCGCTAATATGAGGATAGCTGTAGTAGTATTGTATATACCAATCACCATCTCTTGCACTAATAAGTCGGGGTATCGGTCTGTCAGTAGGCTTGCACTGTAGCGGGTGTTCACCTATTTCGCGTGTTGTATATATATTCGTATCTCTATTTCGTAAGTTGTAAATATACGCGTGGTTGTCTGTATATGCATAACGACTTTAACGCGTGACCGAAAACTCCCTACTTCTTGACAACATTCTTGCAGGTCTTTAGTTGTACCTAGCGAGTACTAAGCAGGGTTTACAACTTTCAGCTGCTGCTGACGTATACGTATCTGTACTCGTCTGCTAAATTCTAAGTAATTTGTGTCTGGTCGCGATACTCTGTATTGTGCGGGCAAGATTTTGGATTTGTTTTGCTAGTCTTGAACTTGTATGTTGCTTTATAGAGAGTCCGCTTTTAATTAAACATCTATGGAACTCACTTGTCTTGCATGCTGGTAGGTTTTGTGATTACGATGTATCCAGTATTAAAGATCTGCTTTATGCCACACCCCACTGATTGTGCGAACGTTTTTCTCATGTACAGAATAAATATGGCTGACCTTCCCATCCCCCCTGGAACCAACCCCCACTTCAATGCGCTAACCACCTATGGCCGACGAAATGTATGTACTGATATGTTAGTACTGTGGAACGCAGGTGCTGATATATTGATTCTGTGAATGGTGAAATTCAGGTGCTGATAAATTGAATCTGTGAATGATATGTTAGTACTGTGAAATGGTGGTGTAAATTGACTCTGTGAACGATATGTTAGTATTGTGAAGTGCCAGTGTTGATATTTTTCTGATATGTTAATACTGTGAACGATATGTTGGTATCGCAACATGCATGTGCTGATATCTCGGTATTGTGAAATGCAGGTGCAGTTGCTTTGGTATTTGCTTTGGTATTGTGGATCGCATGTGATACTGTGAATGATGTGTTGGTATGGTGAAATGCAGGTGCTGATATGTCTGTAATGTGAAACTCTGCTTTGAAGTCTTGTGTAACGTAGTTGGGCGAATAGAAGGCATTTTATGCTCGTGGATGCCTACATCAGGAAGCTTGCTTACGTGCTGTAGTTTTCTGTTCGATCATTATTGAATCTGCCAGGGTAGCTAGTCGTACTTATGTCTTGGTCATAAACCCTGTGCTCAGCAATGCAGGTGGCACTTACAAATTAACGTGTTGCTTGTACTCCTATAGCTATCTGATCTTAGTATCAATGCTTCTCCTCCTTATCATTTCTTCATCAAAGGTCGTCATTGGTATGGCCGTTGTGTACGTTGGAGCCTTTGTCCTGCTCACTCGAGGAGGCAAGAAAGAGGAGACGCCTGTTGCAGCAGCTCAGTAAATCAAGCTAAAGAGCTGGTGCATGCGCCGAAGAAACATCTTGGATAATTAAATTTGTAATACTGGCCTACAACATCCGGTTGTTTATGACTGATTTATGATATAACCTATTCATATCTCTACATAAGTGTGTAAAAGCAGCAGGTTATAATCGAATCTGAAGAAGTATGTGCATACGTATATTCGAATGTGCTTTGATTAAGAACTTCGCCTAGTGCCGCAAAAAAATGTAACTGTATCGATATAAATTTTTATAGATACGTGTGTATCTATACAATATGCTTATATATATATGTGTGTGTATATGTAACTGAATATCAGTTGCGAACTTTTATCAATTGGACGCACCTGCACACTTTTTCGTGATTTAAGAAAGAAACACTCGTAAGTGTAGAGATGATTATCTTCGCAGCACATCTTACCACTTTTTTATCATCTAAACTTTAAACTTTAGGACTACATGTGTATTTTCATTTCTAAAACTAAAGTTCATATCTATCCAATTTCGTTGGATTTTGGCTTGTCACATGATTCGTTCATATATATTTGGCACGGAACACTGTCAATGCGGTATGCTGTACGATTTTTTGGTGGGACCAGGAGCATCCAGTGGCAATCATTTGTGTCGTGCTAAATCAGGCGAAGGCGATACAACTGCTTCTCGAGTACTATAATAAGTAATTGAATGCGCCAAGCTTTACTAAAAGGAAGACGACTCATCACCCGAGTCGTGCTTCAATTTTAAAGGAAAGTTGAGTGGCTATCAGCTGACAGTAAACTCTGGTTCAATTCTATTAGAACCTTTATTGAACTTACTAGTGCATTAAAGATATGTGAATCGCACCCAGGGCATCTATGATTTTATATTTACCGTGTCAAACAATGATTGTCGTCTCTCCGATTGCAAGTTATCTACAATCAAATGGGTGAAATCGTTCCGTTGCTGCAAATGCGCTAAGAGAAGTGCCTTCTCTTCTTTAACTTTACATACAAGTTTATATACAGAATGGCATACACTAAGGACTGAAAAGTGTACATTTAAAAATCAGGATTGTCGCACGTGACATCCTATACCAACGCGAGTGGCAAGAATTTCCCAAGTACCAGGGTGTTCGTATCATGCCTACTCTTCTGTGGGTGAATAGCAAAGTCCAGGGGCGACATATTTACTCGTGACGACGATATGTATGTAGGTTTCAGCAGTCCTAATAAATAGTGATATTTATTGGTGTATACCTCTGATTGTGAGAGTGCGTTGTAGAAGTCTCCTAACGGCTATAGCAGGGGACAAGTGACCACCCGTAACGGCCCATAAAATGACTCTTTGTATCGGTGCACAGAAAGGAATTTTAGAAATTCTCAAAGTGACTAGATTTGAGGAGTTTCCGTCTCCTATAAGCTCTTTATTGTGTAGGGCAAAAACAATGCAGCTCCGAAGTTTTACCAAAACAACTTCTCAGGCACATCATGTCGAAGCCTATGTGTCCCTGGCCAGGTCAAGGATCATGAGTTGATTGATGTACTGAATTTGATATTTGCTTAAAGTATATGCCAAGGTATCTTCGCAGGTCCCAACAACTATGGTTGCGACACCTTTCAAGGCAAGATGGAGTTCGCTCATTAGTTGACTAACGCACCCCATCTCAAGTGAACGTGAGCCAAATAATACTCACTCCAATTTGTGGATATGTATATTTTTTTTTCTTTTTGAATCTCTCGCCTTCTCAGCCCTCAACCGCCGTAAGCGAGGTTTGCTTTGACGTTTTGGTAGCAGTAGTATTCGACGTTGTCGTAGTGACTAAACTCGCAGCTTTCTCGTCCTTTTCGCCATCACTGCCGCTATCACTATCGCTATCGCTGCCGCTGAGGTCGTCATCGTCCCCCCAGATCTTGAGTTTCTTGGCTTTCACCTCCTTCGATGCGGTAGCCTCCTATGAGATACAATCACATCATTGATGTCAGAAAAACTTGAGACTACCACTTCTACAAAGATGCAAATATATCAGTTTTGCCAGAAATGTATACACTTGGCAGTTTCACAAAACGTCACCAATAGGCGGCTTTCGCTGGCCGACCGAGCCTACCAATTCCTAGAGGTTGCAAAACGGAAGTCAAACC
>LUCW03000201.1:112500-124264 GCA_001586965.3 Sphaeroforma sirkka
TTTTGCAGCCTGGTTTATTTATATTTGCGCCATACCAATATATACTCATATGTATACCCGTGTCGTCGCCCATCGTTACAGTCAATGTGGAAAGGATACACGGAAAATATACAAAGAACAGAAGATTACGGCACGCTGGTTCAGACAACATATCGGAGCTAGCGACAGAGACGTCTCAGAGACGACCCACATCGCCCAGATCAAGTAATGAAGTAGTGTATACGATCGACCAAGTTAAAAGCATTGTTTCGAAGGCTCTGGAAGAACGTGAGGTACAACTGCGAGCGCAATACGACAACATCCTTCAAGAAAAACTGCTCGAGCAATTTAACGAGTTCTCGCGGTTCAACCAGGATAACATACACAAGAGATTGTCGGAGTCAACCTATTCATGTAAGTAGTATTTTCAGTTTCAGTCGAATTTTGTTTGTATTGCAGTCTTTTGAGTGTGTTACTAGTGTGCTCTGCTTGAATATTAATGTCTCAAATGACCCTGAACTAAACTTGTCGCTGCAACTTAATTCTAAACAGATATGTGCTAGATTGCACCACCTCCAGAAGTATCACTTCAGTAGAGAAATACTCCCTGAAGATAAAATGGGCGAGGTATTGAATCCGTGTCCTCATACGTTGCCTCTGCTTCCCAAGACTCGAATTTGCAAACGCAGTAGACTGAAAATCCTGCACCTGCGAGAAAAATAAATAGATTCAGTATTTTCAACCTGAGCCTTAAGCCGTGCGCCTTCTTCTGTTAAGTTGTGTAGTGTATTCGTAAATAGATTCCAGTAGTAGTCAATATTAGCATAGACTATCACCCAATTTACTTCCACTCGGCATATTGTCTACAACGAATTATATGTTACGATAGACCTGGTTAAAATTCAACTACATTTATCCGTGTGTACTTTTTGTGCATCTTTATATCTGTCGTTTTTAAAGGGGGCTATGTCTAATGTACATAGCTTAATAAGATATTTCAATTCTTGCCATAACTTCAAAATTAGTTTCGATTCTTCTGATGACCAATAGAATGATTTTAATCAATTTGGCACTCCACAACTTTTAAAAGTTGAACACGTTCTTACCTACCTGCAGTTAAAGAGCAAATTGATTTTGCTTGATATGCAGTCCTGTATATTTGTCTGTATAAATATTTATAAGTATATATATACATCTATATCTATCTATATATATATATATATATGTATGTATATATATATACATATATATATATATATATATACATGTTTTTATTCCCTCTATTTATATATATATTTATATATATATATATATATATATATATATATATATATATATATATATATATGAATATATATGAATACACGTTTATATGCGTGTATATGTATATATATATGTGATGTATATATATATATTTGTTTATATAATATATACATAATATATATAATATATATGTATATATACATATATATATTATATAATATATATGTAATATATATGTTATATGGCATATATTATATATATAATATATTATAATAATAATATTGCATATATATGATGTTGATGATGTGTGTGATAATGTGTAATATATATATATATGCACATTATTATATGTATGTGTGCATAACATGTATACATTAATATGTATTATTAATATATATATTATAAATTACATTATTGTATGTAATAACATGTACATGTATATGTATGTAACATACAATATATATGTATGTGCATTATATATGTATTATGTACGCATATAACATATGTATATTTTATGTATGTATGTATGCATATGCATACTATTATATATGTATATATAATAACCATATTATGTATACATGCATGCATGCATGTGTGTAATACGTATATGCAATACGCAACATATGTGATTGCGCACATGTATGCATAATACACATATGCGATGCATAATAATATGATGATGATGATGATGATGATGATGATGTTGATGTATGTGTGAATATATATGCATGTGTGTTTATATGCCTGATAATAATATATGCATATACATATATATTATAATATATATTATATATATAATAATATATATATATATATATATATATATAATAATATATTATATATATATATATATATATATATATATATATATATTTCATATTATATATATATATATACCATACATACATATATATATATACATATATATATATATATATATATATATATATATATATATATATATATATATATAATATATATAAATAATAATAGCTATATATAAACATACATATATGCATAATATGTAATATATATGCATATGTATATATATATATAATATATACATATAATATGTATATATGTATGTATGGATGTAGGTATTGAACGTGATTGTGAGTTATGTATGTATGTATTGTGCGTGCATTGATGTATGTATATGTATGTGTATGTATTGACGCGTGCATATATTTATATGTATTATATCTATTAATTTATGTATGTGTTTTGTGCGTGTAAGGTATGTAGTACGCGTTTTTATGTATGTTAGTATGCATGTATGTAGTAGTAGGTATATTTATGTATATGTATATATATATATATATATACGAATGTGTATATATTTGTATATATGTAAGATTTACGTATGCATGCAATATGTACGTACAATGTATGTATGTATATATGAAAGTATAATATATATATGTATGTAGGCATGTGCGTTTCTATGTATGTATGCCTGTACTTCTAAATATATATGTGTGTGTGTGTATATATATATGCATGTGTGTGTGTGTGTGTGTGTGTGTGTATGTATGTGTGTGTGTGTGTGCGTGTGTGTGTGTGTGTGAAACGATATACGCGCCTTGTCTTATTGAGTCCACTGTAAGCATTCCTTGGCAAGTTGACATGGTTTCAGTGTGGGTCGTACGGATGTACTTAATAAGCCCTATTGACGGAGGAGTTCGATTTAAAGTTCAAATGTACGTACTACTTTCTGATCTCATCCGACGTTGCGAGTATCATCTGTGCTCTCCAAGACAAAAGTTTGTCTTAATCGAGATAGATGGAATATCAGTATTCTCGGTTGCTCGACTAGCAGAGCACTCGAATGGTTCCTTCTGAACTCTCAACAATTTACATCAAATCGTCCGAACTCGGTGAGGCTTGAGATGAAATGACAGGTATGACCTTGACACTCCGCTCAGAGAGTGACAAAATTCAGTATCTGAATTTGGAGCTCAATACAATACGCCTCGTTCTCAAACGGCCTAAACGCCGTAGCTGTACACTAACACTTTCACACTTGTTTCGGAGTGTTCTTCTACTTCGGAGAAGCGCGTAGACGTTGAGCTGACCACAAAACGCATCGAATGGAAATAAAGTCAAATGAAATGTATATAGCACCAGCCCTCGTCTGGGCGTCGCGGTCCTGCCTCAGATTATATATACGACGCCGTTCGTCGCCAGCACAATACTTTAATCAGTATGATAGACACATGATACTCACTATCACTGCTGTGTAACCTTGTCCTTTTCTTTGAGTACAATGCAGTTCTGAGTATGCTCCCTGTTGATATGACTGCAATGACTGTCGAATCAGACAGGGCACACGTGGGGACAGGCCTAATAGTGTAAGACCAAAATCAGCTACTGCTTGTTTCTTAATGGCTTTCGAACCTGGAACTGGCCCGATACACACCATGGGAATTATATTATGACTCCATCGGTCTTGTTTCGATACAATTTTGCACCACATAAACGTATCTATTTGGACCTAGGAAAGATTTCGCTGTGTATGTCGAAGACAAACTGTTGAATCGAAATTGTATGTCTTGAAACGATAAAAAGGTATACCGAAGTGCTTGGATAGCACATATAGGATTTAATAATTTGGTTCTCTTTATATGATTTCCCTTCCGTTGACGTGCTCTGCAAACATTGCCTAGTTACTAATCTTTCCTTTTCGTCAGTTCTTCAGCGAGCCTTTTGTCTGTGAAACTAACTACATATCTACCAACCTGATATCAAGCTGTGTATTTTTTTTTCTCATACCGTTTTGCCTACCAGTCCAGCCCTCAGCCAAATTTGTTGTCCGATATAATTATGTATATCCGCCCATAGCCATATCCGCCCATAGCCCTATCCGCCACGCCACAACAAGCATCTGGTTGATTCTCCTTAATATAGGATGAAAGCTGGAGTTCAACTCCGTGCGTCTCTTCACTCATCCTCTTTCAAATAATCGACTCCACTCCCACTCTGGACATCCTTCTGATTCGCATACATTATTTCCCGGTTCTCGTACTTGCCGTCGTCTTCAATGGGAATTGGTTCGTTCCGCGGAGGCCCAGGGAACAGTCGCACCTCGCCATCGAATTTCTGCAATCAAACGCGCATTACGACAAACATGTTTAAACATTTAGCTCAATAACAAGCATGTGAACCACTTGGAGATTGGTGGTACACATCGACGCAACTGATTGATACAGACTTACCTCTACATGAACTTCGCTGTCACAGTGTTCAGAGAATATCTGACCGGTCGTTGTGGCCATCTGCTGGAAGCTTGGTCGAGCACTCGGATCTTCATGCCAACACGACTCCATAGCTTTAAACGCAGCCTACACAGTGCACGATAACAATGATTCATTCAAATCAGCAAAAAAAAAAATATCAAACCCCCCCTTCCAAACACAGGAAAATGAAATCAACTGCATCAACTTTGTCGCACACCAGACGTCCAGTACTCAGCTCGCATGCATCGACTCTCAGTGAGGTAAGCCCATAGCCATACACAGCATCTCCATTACCTCGGGGCAGCCATGTGGAGACGCCAGTCTGTTGCCAGCATTCAGATACGCTGACATATCCTCTCTGAATCGCATCCTTTGACGCATCTCTGGGTATGGCTGGGAACCCTCTCCATATATCTCCCACATGGTCACGCCAAACGCCCACATGTCGCTTGCTTTTGTGGCTGTGGTATTCTCCGTCTCGCACAGTTCCGGTGCATACCATCGGATTGGGCTGACATCTAAAGCATGGTAAAACAAAAGGAAATATTAAAAGCAATGATGAAAATATGTTCGCAACAGTCCGAAAGACTGTATTCCACGTCCTCTATAAACTGTAAGGATTGTAGTTGTTCCATGGAAATGGACAACTCGGCAACGCAATAAATTTCGCGGCGGAACAGACACATTTATAAATTTGTCTCATCAAACCTAAACAATCAATAATTCCCCCATCCCTCCGGACAAATCATACCTGAAACAGAATAATCTAGGATTGGTGCAGTTAAGCCGTAATTGGTTATCTGCAAAAGAAAGAAAACACCGAAATCTTAGGTACAACAAAACAATTGAAAACATCATACAGAGGCTATCGGGTTAGGAATAACAACTGTAAAAGTGTTCTAAAGCAAACCCACACCTACCTTCACTACCGGGTGACCGTGAGAAGTGCTATCCGGATGGGTGAGCAAGCAATTCGACGCGCGAAGATGTTTGTGCACAATATTATTTTGGGCCAGAAAGAGCATTCCCCGTGCGACCTGGAAGGACATCCACGCCCGTTCGCTTACGCTGGTGGGTGTGTCGTATTCCTCTCTGTGCATGATATAACCGTCAGTAGTTTAGCTGTCATTCTAAACATGAAAATCGATATACATACTGTTGCAGTTGCAGTACAGGCTTTGGGGGAACGAACGATGACCATTTCATAAAACAAAGTCAAAAACCCCCTTCTCAGCAAGTGTCTCTGGCCGTACCTATTACACAGGACGTAATGGATACTGCCCAACATGAGCTCTGACACCACGCAGGCCCCCAGTGCTCCATAAAAGAGACCAACCACTCGCACACAGCACGGATGGGCGATCCCAAGCACGGCCGTGACATCGTTAATATCCCGCCTCACACGCTCCTGCAATAGACAACGAGTTTGTCAGTACTTGTTCCTCACAGATCACCGAACACTTGTTTATCTATTTATCTACACCGATGCTTGTCCCCCACACATCACAGAACACATGTTTATCTATTTATCTACACCGATACTTGTCCCTCACAAATCACCGAACACTTGTTTATCTATTTATCTACACCGATACTTGTCCCCCACAAATCACCGAACACTTGTTTATCTATTTATCTACACCAAGTCTCAATGGCAGTCCCACGAACAATCGAAAACAAGTGTCTGGAGCATTGCGCGCGATGCGGCGATGAAGGAGATCCCATTGCACTTGCTCCGCATAGAACAAATCCTTTTCATGCTTTCGAACGACAGACTCGTACATGCGGTGGTATCAAATATACAAGCATGTGTTTGCACGCCAAAAGAGAAGTTACAGCGACCCAAATACCTGGTTCCAACCCTAAACCCCCTAAAACCCCACCTGCGGATACCATCGTGAACTTACAACCTACCTCATCTTCCTTGGTTGCGCTGCTGGCAAGGCCCCGGTAAAGCTGTGTGATCGCAATGGGTTGGTACGGGCGCACCATCGTAGGCCTGTAGAGCATACCCTCGTACACGGCCGTGGAGAACGACCCCGCGCCTATCAGTTGGATCACCGCGATCCCCTGCGGGTCCATCCCAGCACTCACGGCCACCTCTCGAACACTCGACGGCGGCAGCGAGTTCTGCTGGGCTTCTTGGAAAGTGACAACGTGCGCGCCGAATTGCAGGAGCTGTCGATTGAGAGGAAAGGAGAGACGAGCAAAGGTTAGCCACCGGTATGGGGACTGCACGCAACCTCGGAGGAGTATATGGGGAAAAGGATGTCACGTGACACAGGAGGGTGAACCATTGGGCACATGGTGAGAGTATTGGAAGTACGAGCATCAACGAGAAGTCATCAAAGTCAACCGAAAGCTGTTGACGTTCACATACTTTACTGCCGTCCTCCCCTGGACCACGCGAGCCGGAGAGCATGTCCGATTTGTCCGACACGGACCCGTTTCTACTATGAAAAGTATCTGCACCAGAAGGACACGCACAGGGAGAAATTGAGGGAACGAAAGTGTTTGAAAATACCTACCCGGTGCACTATTGGAAGAGATCATTAAATAAAACTGTATCATTTCCAAGAAAAGTGTAAACGAATCAATGTGTGATACCTCGCAAAGAGGCCCCAGCCTTAATGCTGACTGTAGTGGGGACAGGCGGGTGTGTGAATGACGCACTCTTGTTGAGATGTTGCAAACTGTACCGGAAGTCTTCAATTTCCTCATCACTCGAATCCTGAGTGTTGTTACGGCTGGTCTTGATTCGTTTACTGGTGGAGTGATTAATGTTGAGTGCCAGTATTAGAAGAAATTAACAACACACAACATATGAATCACATACTGCCACACCTCCCATCGCACACTACCATCGCGAGGCTCTGCTTTCCACTAGCTACGAAATTAAAAACGAGACTGGTCCTTGAAATCGAGCCCTCAGCTCGCCATACCGAAATATCACAACGATGGCCACCACGATGATCAACGCCGCTACTGACAGCGATACGCTCAAGGCGATGACGTCTTCTTGGCCTAAGCCTCCGCCGTCGCCGTCACCATCGGAAGTCCCTGTGTTCTCTCCAGGTTCGGGGGGAAGGACCGACCCAGGATATACAATCTCTCCCGAAGACGTCATGACCCCGACTACACCCAGTTCGGTGGTGTACGGTGCTTTGACCGCCACCTGAAACGAAAACGGGCCAAGTACGTGAGTGGATTGTCATACACTACACATTGCCCATAGCATAGTGCTAACAGGGTTGATACAAGGAAACAAGGTGTAGAATCGAATACATACATCCGCTATGTAATTTGCGACATCGTCGTTTGAACCCGTCATCTTCAGCCCAGTCCCGGAATCTGCCTGTCGCCGCCTGGAGGTATCGCATGTATCGCCCACCACCTAAATGAAAGCAAAATAACTTTGAGAACAGAGGTACACACCGACGTATAGGCAGATAAAGCCTAGGATACAAAACTAGCTCACTGAGATTGCAGGTATGTGCTGATGTGACCTATTACCTGCAACGTATTGTAGTTCTGGGCCTCAAACGCCGCAGCAAACCTCTGATCGTATTCCTCTTTATTTGTTACGTATTCCGAGCATGGGACTGACAGATAGGAAACCGCATCCACAGCTGTGTCGAGGGAGGGACACCGTACGAATATATTATTAGAAGAGTATAATCCTAGTGTCGGTCGAAGTTGAACTCATTCTAAAACATACCTATTAAAGGAGTCTGCTACAAACTTAAAAATCGTACTATTAAACATTGAGAATGCATCATATCAGCCGTAGACTTACCGACGCATGCCGAAGTGTCGACGTACGACAAGCCATTACAGACGCCCACGAGAGATTGCAACGTCTGGCATCCTTCCAGACAAGGCAGGCACTGACTATTGTCCACAACGCTATCACCTGGACACCCAGCGATGTGCTCGCCTTCCGAACAACTCTGCTGAGCGCATGAGGTGCAGTTAACCACGTCGACCTCAGTCAGGCCAGAGCATTCGGCATTCTTGTACTCGCCAACGGTACAGTTCTTGCAGGCTGTGATATCAAATATCCGTGAATAGGAGAGGAACTTGAGTATGAGACCCATGGCTTCAGTCCATTCCCTGTACTTGCTTGTGTTTCGTTTTATAGGAATAACAACGTGATAAACAGGCTCCGATGATACTTGAAAAATGCCGTCATCATGCCTCACTCGAACTATCGCCACGATCTCGACATGAATGCTGCTGTGGGTCTATTGCAAACACATGATATTGTTTCGTATCTCAACTATTCTTCGAAACACGAGATCGCCCCTAGTGCGCAAATGCGAGCTTGTAGCTCATGCAGTTGAATATGTGAAACCTGACAATCAAACCTACTATCCTGGACTATACCTGTGCATTCGTATAGTCCTTGTACCACCGTCCGATAGTACCCCTTCTGGCACATGGCACAGGACGGTTGACCATAACCTCTGATTTCCATAGCACATCTATGCTGAAGGCAGTTATCGACCCGAGTATAGTTGGTCCCACCGCATTCTGACCAAAAAAGATCGGAGATTGAGTTAAATTTATTGCTGATCTCTTGACTAGCAATTACCACTCGATACATTCGACAGAACTTGAGCTCTCTAAGTGCATGAAAAAATACTCAAGCGGAATAGCACGAACTCCTATGCTGAATGGCGTGAGTATCATAAAACGACAGTGTACGGATGTGTACGGTGCCACATATGGGTGCACCCAAGCATGGATGCATCAGAATCGGGCACAACAGACTATCGACACAAACAAGCTTGTGCATTTGTGAGCACAAGCGCTTACCTGTGCCGAATGCATGAGTACAAACACTGGTATTGATAAGTAAACTCGATTTCATCGTCATCTGTGGCACTTACTCTCTTGACATTTCGTAGCCGTGTCCGTAAAACCCGCCTTGCACTCCAAGCAAGCTCCTTCCTCACAAATCTGGCAATTTTCCAGACCTTCCTCCTCGCAGGCGTTCACTGTTCGATAAAAGAGAACCCCGACAATCAATATATTACGTATGTCAAACTCACATGACAGTTCAGTCAGAGTGGATTTGAAAGTCCATGAATAGAGGCGCAGTAACTGATGTATGTGATGTGCCCTAATAGATTCGATTAGGGATTTTCCTGGTTGATCCTGTCCATACAGGCTAGCTAAGTTATATCAAGTCATTTTTGTATGCAAATCCGCTCACAGACAGTTCCGGGCCACATGACAACATCGAAGCACAACACTCCAACTCCGTAACCACGAGTGCCTACCTTGATCGCATTTGCCTTGCGCTGCCCCGTCCGCGTGTCCATACCCGCTGAGACATGTGGTGCAGCTGTAGTCGTCCGTGCCGTTACAAAACACCTCGTGCGACAAATCGCAGTTCGAATCCGCCGGCACCACTCGCCGGCAATCCTCGCACCCACCGTCCTGGATGAAGTGGTTGGCCGAGCACTTGGTGCACGTGTCGGCGCTGTCACATTCCAGACACTCGGCGAGTACTGACAGGCATGACGCGCACTCGCCATCGGCAGACGCCGTGCAATTCCGCGTCGCGTACTGCGAAGGGTCGCACTCGGTGCACAGCACGCACACGCCGGGACCATTGTTCGCATCCGCATCGCAACCGCTGTTGAATGAGCTCGTAGGGCAGGCGGCGCAGGCTATGCAATGGGAATCCGTGAGCCCCAACCCGGTACAGCTGGGTCGGTACTGTCCATCGGGACAGGATGAGGTGCTGCACTGAGCACACACAGAGTCTGTGGTGGCGCCGGTGATGTTGCAGGGGCTGAGAATATACTCGCCGGAACTGCAGCCGGTACACTCTTGGCACTCGGTACCCGTGCCGTAGTAGCCTATGTCGCACTCGCATGCGCTGGTGGTGGTGTTGCAATTTGCGTGCAGATCGCATACTGGGCAAGCTGATGCGTTTGCCGCTGTTGGTATGGTACAGAAGAGTCCAATAAGAACGAAAACGTTTGGTGTGGGCGTGTGGTGTGGACAATTATAGAAAATTACGCCCCTGAATTGTATAGGAATTCGCTGATACACAAGTTCGAACAGCTGCAGCAACTTGCGTGGACTGCAAACACACATATGTATGCCCGCAAACTATATCACTTAAACTAGCTTGTATGCTTTATAGTGGCAATTCATTTCAAGTCGTAGACCATCACAATCAGTTCAGCAACAACCCGACGCAGACATAACATACCTACGGCAGCGGTCGCGGTCAGCGTTGCCGAAGTCGCAGCGGTACTTGACGAGACCACTGTGGACACTGTGCCTGTCGCTGTGGGCTCGGCAGTGCTGCTAGTGCCATCCGCTGATATCGTGGTGGATGGATACTGGACGGACTCGCCTTCTCGGCACGATCCGTTATAACACATCTTCTCTCGTAGCGTGTCAGTGCAGGCCTCGGTGGTGCCCGCAGAGACGGTACGAGTGCGCTGCCGCACGCCCTCGGCGCCGCAGGTTACCGAACAGTTTTCCGACCACTGCGACCATTGATTGTAGTTGCAGTGGCGACACAGCAAATCCTCGGTGTCTACGTAGTAGTCTTCATCGCAGACACACGTGGTCTTGTCAGCCTGTAGGGTCCCGTGCGAATGACAGGAGCAATCGATCTCGCCCTCTGTCTCGTCGCAGATTTGTGAACAGCCCCCGTTTGCGTCGTCACAAGTATCCGCCGCTGATATACACAAGTAGTAATTTAATAGAGTGAGACGACCTTCATAAAGTGGTATGGAATATGAGATAGTAGAAGTACAAGCTGGTGCAGATTGAATAGCATACACAACACTCTTGAAACACAGCCTGAAACCTAGTTCAATATATACCAATCTTGTAGTGTCCAAACAAGTCTGCGATTCACCATATCAATGGTGTGTACCACCGCAACCACTGCAAATTAACTTTTACTAAACAATACTCTCCACCCGATCAGTGGTAACTGCCGCTAAAACAAGTACACAAGCAATATAGAACACAGGCGTGACAATTAAGAAGTCCCACGATTGCATAGTCGAGCGTACACACAGAAGCAAATAGTCACCACAAACTAAAGACAAAGATATACAAGTGCACGATTCAATCAATGAACCCTATTCACCCATACATACATTGTACGAACTCATGGAACTAATATTTTGGAAGTGACGCCCGTTTATTGTATCTAATGTATCGCATGAAGAAAAATCTGATAGTCAATCATTAACACCACTTTGTCAGGATGTTCACAGATCTTTTGCTCACCAACAAAATACATAGAA
>LUCW03000202.1:0-30419 GCA_001586965.3 Sphaeroforma sirkka
CCCAGCTTGCCCCTGACGCGGCGTGCCGTCAAATGTGGGATAAACGTCGAAGGCTGGAAAATTCGTGGATACGAATGTCGGGGGCATTATAACTCCACATCTAAAGGACACTCCAGCACAACCGGCGTGAAAAGGAAGTATTGGACCTGTCCGAAAATTTCGGTTTCGCCATCGATGGAGAAGCCATTCCATTCAGCTCAAATCTTGGGGTCGAAGCTGAGGACGCCATAAATCCTCGACAACGAGTGGCTGGATCCTCTCAATCTCAACGCCAATTGAACCGCACTGAAGCGCTCTTTGAAGGAGCTGGCGGCGGCAGCAGCAGTTGTGGACCCTCTTATCGTGTCCCACTTGGCTGATATTCTTCCTATACCGAAGAAGAAAAAATTTCGGGCCGGGTTTCGAACCCTGAGACCTACTGGTTTACCAGCCAGTATGTTTTTACCACTAAGCCACTACCACCTGGAGAGAGATAATATTTCAAAAATTTAATCTCTATAGCTCTGATGTTACCATCGACCATCCTCTTGACAAACCTAACCCCTGTCAGAGGATATGATCGTATGGAACTCGATGAGGCTTACCATCCTCGTAATATCGACCCTCATTTGCCAACCAACCCTGGTAATCACGATTTTGGCAATCGCTACACCAGTACCTCGTTAGAGAGTTCCCGCTCTAATCCTGAGGATGAGGAAGTGAGAACCAGACACAGCTACTCGTCTCAGGCTATTACGCTCTGGTATGCAAGTCCTGAGGACCGTCTATTGAATGACTCTGACCTTGACGATAGGAAAGCGGATAACATTCGCTATCTAATCGATAACAAGAGAAAGGAAATAGACACCATCTTGGCACTAGCAGCCCGTAGCACTGAGCATGAGCCTCGTGAACACTTAGAACCAAGCTTTATAAAGCAGCTAGGTAACGCGCAGGCTGAGGTCGATTCTCTACTAATGAGAGTACAGTGGAGACACTGAAGGCCTTCGACCAACTTAAGGAGTCTGCCAGCCTTAGGGATAAGCAGATGATGAATGCCTTTATTCATTTCTGTGAGCCAGGTGAATGGCGAACTATCTTGAAGGCTCATGAGCCCAACTGGAAAGCCCTACCCTGGCACCAGTTGCGTGATAATATACTTAACACCTTTTTTTGAAGATGCACGTGACCGTGAACTTCTAGAGTCTCGCAAGTTCTTTGCGAACGATACCACTATTCGAGGTGCTCTAGCTCATATGACACATATGAATACACGGATGGGTGGTCGTACCCTATACTGGCGAATATTTATTAATTTGTCAGATGATGGAGACTCTGGGAGCTAACCTCTTTAAGAAAGTCAATGATGACATCATCGCCTATGGTGATTTGCGATCTATGCCTTGGTCTGTCTTTGAGAAGATAGTACACAAGCATACCAATTCCTCTACTAGAGTACTTAGTACCACGAGCTACACCCAGCCCACTCAAGCGAAACGCAGTAGAGACTAATACTGCGCGTAGTACTAAGAAACCTCGCACTACTACTGAGGGGGGTACTGGCTCTACTTCTACCGAACCGAAAAGGTGATAAGAAGGTGAGCGCCTTGCAAGAAGTGTGGTTACAACCTCACAAAACGTAATGGCAAGTGGAATGGTAGACACGACCCTGTTAAGTGTGTGCACCAGGCAAGCCAGATTTTGGACACTATATGAGTGAAAGAGTGTGCTACTACTTGCAAGGGTACTAACGGTTGGCACAAAGAGGATTGCAAGGACTTACCAGACGTCCAAGTTAAGCACTGACAGTACCATATGTGCGCACTAGAGCAAAGATTATGAGAAAATGTTCAATAAAATCTATACCAAAGGAGATGAACGTATCTTTCAAACAGTTTTCGTAAATGGAGAAAAAGTTATGGCACTATTTGATCCAGGGGCTGAAGTCTCTGCTATCTCATGCCGAGTAGCCTACGCTACAGATATGGCTGTCCATAACGAAACAACTGATTTAATCTTGGGAAATGGCAAAGTTACTACTTGCGAACAAGCCATTGACTATGCACACATAATGCTGTCAGATAGAAGAGAAGTGAAGACTCACCTAATCGTTACTGACATGTCTCAGAAATACGATTTAATTATAGGTATGACTGATCTTCTCAGTTTAGGTATAACACTCACTGGTCTGCCTAATGGGCTAGACCCGAATAAAGATCAGTCAGATGATAATATGTTAAAGATACCTAAACCTCCGGAAGGTGAAGCAAAGGATATGATTCCGCACTTCACCGATATAATTATGGACTTAATTATACAAAACAGGAAGATTGCAATAACTGACTGGTGTATGTTTAAGTTCTCTAATGGGTACGTTAGACTTGACTTAACAAACGTCGACTTCTCTAAGTTAAAGTGTCCTTCACATAACTACGTGAGTTGGAGACACAAAGACGTTGTCAAAACCCAAATCGAAGATTGGTTAAAACAGGGTCTAATTGAAATCAATTATGATGCAACCCCAGTTAACTTAGCTCTCTTAGCGGTCGATCAATATAAATCTGATGGAACGTTTAGTAAAACAAGAGTAGTACTAGACCTGTCGCCAATCAACAAACTAATTCCGCAACATAGTTTTCCCCTTACCTAAGATAAGCGAGATACTACGCAAAATGGAGGGTGCGACTATCTTTTCAAAGATAGACTTAAAAGCTGCATTCCATCAACTACAAATATATCAGCCTCATAGGAAATACTTTTCCTTTACTTGGCAAGGTAAGAAGTACCAGTTTAAAGGTGCACCTGAAGGCTTACACATGTTACCTTCTTTCTTCCAACAAGTTATGATGGAACTATTTGCGGACCTGTCGTATAACGTATCAGTCTATTTAGATGATATAGTTATCTTTACAAAGACAGCACATGAACATGCTAAACTCGTTAAAGAAGTCTTAAAGCGACTTAATCATGCTAAACTTAAGATTAACGAAGACAAGTGTTCTTTTGCTAAAGATACTATACACTTACTTGGCTACAAAGTATCTGCAGCAGGGGTAGAAATTGATCCTGGCAAGAAACAGTTTCTGTTGGATTTATCAACACCAATTACTGGAAGAGATGTGAACTCTGTGTGTGGGTTTGTTAACTTCTTCTCGGATTCGGTACCGCATCTTTCTCATTACTTAAAGCCTTTCAGTCACCTACGGCTGCACAAAGGACCTTTGGGAAAGCTTTGGACTAAAGAATGTGATGATGCATTTAAACTAGTCAAAAGTAAAGTAATGGACGCACCCATCATGCAGTACCCTGTGGATGGTGTCCCATTCCAAGTAGCAACCGACGCTTCAGATCGAGCGGTAGGTGGAGTGCTTTACCAAACGATAAATGGTAAACCGCGCTACATACAATTCTTTAGCAAGAGTTATAATAAGAGTCAACGGAATTACCCTACCGTTAAACAAGAGCTCCTTGCTATAGTTACTGCGCTAAGACAGTTTAAAGACTACCTTTATGGAAGTTACTTTACTGTCGCCTGTGATCAAAAGTCTTTAACATACTTAAAAGATATGAACCCTGATTCACAGTTGGTGAGCCGCTGGCATGACATTATTGCCAAGTTCGCTTTTAATATAACACACATTCCAGGAATACATAACCATCTTCCTGACATGCTCTCTCGACTTGTGCCCGACTACCAGAAAACAGTCAAAGAGTTATTAGCAACCGATTGGATGCTAAATAAGAAATCGTACCTATACTGGCGAATATTTATTAATTTGTCAGATGATGGAGACTCTGGGAGCTAACCTCTTTAAGAAAGTCAATGATGACATCATCGCCTATGGTGATTTGCGATCTATGCCTTGGTCTGTCTTTGAGAAGATAGTACACAAGCATACCAATTCCTCTACTAGAGTACTTAGTACCACGAGCTACACCCAGCCCACTAAGCGAAACGCAGTAGAGACTAATACTGCGCGTAGTACTAAGAAACCTCGCACTACTACTGGAGGGGGGTACTGGCTCTACTTCTACCGAACCGAAAGGTGATAAGAAGGTGAGAGCGCCTTGCAAGAAGTGTGGTTACAACCTCACAAAACGTAATGGCAAGTGGAATGGTAGACACGACCCTGTTAGGTGTGCACCAGGCAAGCCAGATTTTGGACACTATATGAAAGAGTGTGCTACTTGCAAGGGTACTAACGGTTGGCACAAAGATTGCAAGGACTTACCGGACGTCCAAGTTAAGCACTGACAGTACCATATGTGTGCACTAGAGCAAGATTATGAGAAAATGTTCCATAAAATCCATACCAAAGGAGATGAACGTATCTTTCAAACAGTTTTCGTAAATGGAGAAAATTTATGGCACTATTTGATCCAGGGGCTGAAGTCTCTGCAATCTCACGCCGAGTAGCCTACGCTACAGATATGGCTGTCCATAACGAAACAACTGATTTGATCTTGGGAAATGGCAAAGTTACTACTTGCGAACAAGCCATTGACTATGCACACATAATGTTGTCAGATAGAAGAGAAGTGAAGACTCGCCTAATCGTTACTGACATGTCTCAGAAATACGATTTAATTATGGGTATGACTGATCTTCTCAGTTTAGGTATAACACTCACTGGTCTGCCTAATGGGCTAGACCCGAATAAAGATCAGTCAGATGATAATACGCTAAAGATACCTAAACCTCCGGAAGGTGAAGCAAAGGATATGATTCCGCACTTCACCGATATAATTATGGACTTAATTATACAAAACAGGAAGACTGCAATAACTGACTGGTGTATGTTTAAGTTCTCTAATGGGTACGCTAGACTTGACTTGACAAACGTCGACTTCTCAAAGTTAAAGTGTCCTTCACATAACTACGTGAGTTGGAGACACAAAGACGTTGTCAAAACCCAAATCGAAGATTGGTTAAAACAGGGTCTAATTGAAATCAATTATGATGCAACCCCAGTTAACTTAGCTCTCTTAGCGGTCGATCAATATAAATCTGATGGAACGTTTAGTAAAACAAGAGTAGTACTAGACCTGTCGCCAATCAACAAACTAATTCCGCAACATAGTTTTCCCTTACCTAAGATAAGCGAGATACTACGCAAAATGGAGGGGTGCGACTATCTTTCCAAGATAGACTTAAAAGCTGCTTTCCATCAACTACAAATATATCAGCCTCATAGGAAATACTTTTCCTTTACTTGGCAAGGTAAGAAGTACCAGTTTAAAGGTGCACCTGAAGGCTTACACATGTTACCTTCTTTCTTCCAACAAGTTATGATGGAACTATTTGCGGACCTGTCGTATAACGTATCAGTCTATTTAGATGATATAGTTATCTTTACAAAGACAGCACATGAACATGCTAAACTCGTTAAAGAAGTCTTAAAGCGACTTAATCATGCTAAACTCAAGATTAACGAAGACAAGTGTTCTTTTGCTAAAGATACTATACACTTACTTGGCTACAAAGTATCTGCAGCAGGGGTAGAAATTGATCCTGGCAAGAAACAGTTTCTGTTGGATTTATCAACACCAATTACTGGAAGAGATGTGAACTCTGTGTGTGGGTTTGTTAACTTCTTCTCGGATTCGGTACCGCATCTTTCTCATTACTTAAAGCCTTTCAGTCACCTACGGCTGCACAAAGGACCTTTGGGAAAGCTTTGGACTAAAGAATGTGATGATGCATTTAAACTAGTCAAAAGTAAAGTAATGGACGCACCCATCATGCAGTACCCTGTGGATGGTGTCCCATTCCAAGTAGCAACCGACGCTTCAGATCGAGCGGTAGATGGAGTGCTTTACCAAACGATAAATGGTAAACCGCGCTACATACAATTCTTTAGCAAGAGTTATAATAAGAGTCAACGGAATTACCCTACCGTTAAACAAGAGCTCCTTGCTATAGTTACTGCGCTAAGACAGTTTAAAGACTACCTTTATGGAAGTTACTTTACTGTCGCCTGTGATCAAAAGTCTTTAACATACTTAAAAGATATGAACCATGATTCACAGTTGGTGAGCCGCTGGCATGACATTATTGCCAAGTTCGCTTTTAATATAACACACATACCAGGAATACATAACCATCTTCCTGACATGCTCTCTCGACTTGTGCCCGACTACCAGAAAACAGTCAAAGAGTTATTAGCAACCGATTGGATGCTAAATAAGAAATGGTTTAACCTCGCTCAATCACGATGGGGTCCATTTACTGTTGATATGTTCGCCGCAGAACATAACAAACAGGTTTCTGAATATAGGTCGTTGACTCATCCTAAAGGTGATGCATTTCAGCTTGACTTATCAAAGCATAATGCGTGGGCTAACCCACCTTGTCAACTTATTGCACAGTTGTTAAATTATGTTAATATTACTAAATCTACCATTACGCTGTGTTGTCCCTTACGTAACTCCGACCCATGGATACGTGATTTAATTAATATGATTCAAGACGAACCTATTTATGTCGACCGTGAAACCGACACGTTCTTGTATCAGGGATCCTATACTATTAAGAAGACGCCTTGGAAACACACCATTGTTTGTCGCATCGGTCCTGCAGGTACCACTAAGTGGAAACCCTCAACCGAATTCTTAGCTAAACTAGAGGAGTCTAAAGAGTTTGAACAAAAGCTCAAGACTCGTACAACACATGCACCCAACAAGATTACAGTCGAGGTAATGCCGATTGAAACGGCATTAGATCGTAAAAAACATGGAACTAGCTAAGGCCATGGATCAAAGACTCAAAACTCTAAGAGAACCTGAAGCTCGCACTCAACTACTTAAATCGCTGCTTAAAGAACAGCCAGGAGTTGCGAAACAACTGAAGAAGATACTTCAACAATCCAATGTTGTCAATTATGTATCTCAGGACTCTACCCCTCCTGATACTGAGGTTGCCCTTTCCAACAGGACTATGGTTCATCCAGCCAGCGTAACGCAGAATCCGACTGACTTAGAGGAGCTCGAAAGTAGAGTCAAAATTATACATAATTTAACGCATCGAGCATATGAGCATACTTATAAAATGACTATTCGTGCAGGGCTTGATCACCCGGCGCTGAAAGAAACCATACGTGAAGTATACCGACGCTGTACTGATTGTGAAAAGAACCAGATCAAGCGATACGGTTGGGCACCCTAAAAAAAGTGTGACAGAAGACCAACCGATGCGCCGAGTCATAGTCGATTTGGTTAAACTCCCGCGATCCAAGCATACTGGCGATGTATATATCTGTCATTTCTTATGTGTGGCTTCGGGCTATAACTTGCTTTATGCAATACCGAACAAACGTCCACAAACAGTGGCAGAATTATGCTATCACGTCTTCAATGACTTCGGTTTCCCCGAGTACTATGTTCTGATAACGGTAGTGAGTTTTGTACCGACGTAATGGAGGCACTTTTACTCGTATCAGGCATGACCCATAGGCGTGGTGTTCCTTACAAACCTCAAACGCAGGGTGCAAATGAGACACGTCATAGAGAACTCAAGAAACTCTTGCGTACCGCACTAGACGACGTTGAGGATATGTGGCCTTATCATTTGAAATGGGTTCAGACTCAAATGAATAACTGCATGAATCCTCAAACTGGAACACTCCCGTTTCACTATTTCTTTGGCCGCTATAGTGAATTACAAGCAACGTTTGATAAAACTGCGCCCGAGAAACACGCTACCCCGTGGCTACAAAAGATCGAGCATATGCAGAACGTTGTTTACCCCTGTTTACTCGAGCACAAAAAATCGCGTCCTACTTAAAGCGTATGACCGATGGAATAACACTAAGAACATTGTTCAGTTCAAAGTCGGCGATTACGTTAACATTATAAATCGAAACGCCAACGTTACCGAACTCTCTTCTAAGACGATAGGACCTTCTGTTCTTTCCTACCATGATGAGAAGAGTGATACTTACGAAGTGAATAACATTGATGGTACTAGCGCAACCAATCTAGGCACTCACCGTATCCCTACCTCCGAACTCTCATTCGCTCGCTCATTTGATTCTGATGTACCAGTTATGGAGTCACAAGTCAAAGATATAATTGACAAAACATCCAAAGACGGTTACACTTACTACAAGACCCGTTTCATGGATGGGACAGTAGCTTGGCTAACCTCCGATGCATTTCGTGAATCTCGCGACTTTCTTCGTATCTTTAATAAGAAATGGAATAAGCGTTTACATAAGAACACACGAGATAAACGAAAAGGGTTTCCTCAGGTGACTACAAACCCTGACGGATCTGAAATCTCCTATTTGCCACCTACTTCCTACGTGACTAAACTTTCTGATCTGCTTACCAACAGTGCAGAAAATTGTTCAAACTTACTTACTAATGAAGAACAGCCTTTGGCTATTACCTTACCAAATAATAAACGTAAGGCGCCTACATCGGAAATGGTTACTGGACCAAATACTAAACGACATAGAGTACAACATGAGTCTTGAACTCGTACATATAGGCACATACTTACTCGATAAGTCATGACCGAAACCGTTTTTACTTTGGTTTTCGCTTTACCAACTAGATCGTATCTTAACGTACGTTCGTAGTTCTAAAAGCTACTGGGGGCTATGTAGAAATACGGCCTCCGGTCAGTCTAAAATATCAAGTTCAATTGAGATAATACATTGGTTTTTTATTTGTATTTTAAATAATTTAGTACAAGCTCTTTTTCCAATATTTCCAAAGTGTTCTAAATTCACTTTAATGGCTCCAATAGCCTGAGTATTTGGTATGACTAACTTCGATGGAAATTACTAGCTTTCAAACTATATTAAACTAAAATACAATTTAGTCAGTTAGAATTTAGCAGTGGTAGCTTGTGTAAGAATGATCGGGACTGCCTCTTGTTAAGAGCCTAAATATCCTCGATCACACAGGGCGTACCTCTAGCTGTTTTTTATTGAATAATTTTCACTAGAAGTACTAAGTGTTCATGACCACTTGCCTAATTTGTAAATAGACATAATAACGTAAGTCACGTCAATACATTAGCTGATATAAATAAAGTTCCATCTGAAGAAAAGTTAAAAAAAGAAAAAGACTTATTGGATTTTGGAGATTGGCGGGAGGACCAAAATCTATAAGTAGTAGTTCGGAGATTATAAAATTTAGTTTATAGTATCCTACATCTACTAATGTCTCAAATAGGTCCAAGTAGATGAGTCATACCAAAAACTCAGTCTATTGGAGCCATCAAAGTGAATTTAGGACACTTTGGAAATATTGGAAAAAGAGCTTGTATTAAATTATTTAAAATACAAATAAAAATCAATGTATTATCTCAATTGATCTTGATATTTAAGACTGACCGGAGGCCGTATTTCTACAGTTGCGCCATTCCCAATGGCACTTCTGACTGAGTTCACTTATTTCAGACTTAACACTCTTTATTAAGTGTTACCTGGCTTTGACCACATTTTTGAGTATCCGAACTACTGTATTTATTACGTTACGTTCCTCACAGGCTAAGATAACTAAAATCAATTAGTTTTGTAATTTTTGTCACGATGAATGAACTTACTACGTGAACAAGAAAGCCTGTGTTCAACAATCGATTAACGGTATGGGCGTATCGAGGGCATGAGCACGATTGCCCCTACGTCGCAAGTCCTACTAGCCGCTGAAGTCGACACCGTTGATGGAATTATATCCACTGATGAACAAACATGGCTAGTTGTTGATATCCTACTATATCAGACCCACTCGCTCATCAGATACGACAAACAGAGTTTTCCATGATGGGAAGGGGCCTTTGATATGGATGGACGCATGATTATTATCACAGACATGAACCAATGGCGCCGTTGTGCCTGTAGAGGTCACTGCTGCCACTCGGATACACCATATGCCCTTTCTACAGAAAAAAAAACGTCGCGCGAGGGGAGGCACAAAGCAGCGTAAAAGCAAGTCCTTATGTATACAAGCTGGTGCACTTCGTGAAGGTCATGCATTACGGCCACAGCTCACTTGGTGTGGTGCTGCAGTCCCCATACACCTTGGCGAGCGCAACGCTCACCAACCAATGCGACCCAGGAGGCGAAGATAGAAGTTCCCGAAATCTCAACGGTTTCAAAAGCTAGAGCAGCCACGGGTAGTACAGAGACTCTGAAGCCGCAGTCGCCACGCAAAGCCCGACAATACTCGGATGATGTCCGAGTTATAAAAGGCACCCAGACACTGTATGAATCGCATACGCCACAAAGACCCTAGAGACCGGTGAGATCGTGCTTCACGCTCGCTTAGTCAATAAAATAGCGCGCTGGGCGCGCCAGAAATTAATCAAAAGTGTGAGCTTTACTCACACCTGATGTATACAAAAAAAAATCCTGATTTTTGTTATCTATGATTGTCAATTAAAAATTGATCTCATTGGTCTAAAAAGCTGTGGCGCGAATTCCAAGTTACTGTATGATAGTCACATTATATCTATAGCACACACGGACACAAAACATACTTCATACTATTTAGTGCCATATTTCTAAGCAAACGCAGCATTCCTCCCAACGTCTTGTGTAGTTGGATATTCAGGTGTATACTTCACATGCTAATATCTGATCGATGCACTGTTTTACAGTGTGACCAGTTTGAGTCGGTATCACGCAAGGAAGCCAATACCAGATGTATCAAGGAGTGATAGAGATCGAAGGCATCATAATTGTATAAATAGTTATGTAAGACTAGTCTAACTTAAGGAAATAATAAAACAATAGCCAGCTGACGCGTGCACTCACTCGCACATACCGTGAGGTTTATTTTCCTGTCTTGTTGGGCCACTTTTGCTGTAGCAAAAGGGGCCTTAACTATCAGCTATCATTTATTCATGTCCAGAATTGTCAGTTCGGTACCTGGATTGAATTTTATAATTTTTATTTTCTTTCATATTTTAATTTATTTTATTAAAGAATAAATAGCTATGTAGTGGGTAAAAAACTCACAAAGGCAGGCATAAAGGCGGGCGAGAGGCAAGGCAGGCGAATAAGGCGGGCGAGAGTAAGGCAAGCTTAAGACTTCTCACCAAAGTACAAACTGCCACAGTTTTTATGAAAATACCTTCTTGCTCTCAACTTTCACATTAAAACTCAACAAGAGTCAAGACTCAAGAATTAAGAGTAGTCAAGACTAAAAAGCAAAGCTCGCCTCATAAAAAATATAATATTTTACTCGCTGTGCTATATTAATAATATTATCTATTCAACTCGAGACTCGAGAGTCGAGAACTATGTGAGAAGTAAAAATAAAAAATATATACGTCTTTATTCACTGATTCCTTATAGCAGTCCACTCCGTCCCCTCCCCTCTTTTAAATAGACATACATAAATACAAGAGAAGAAGGTACAGACTTGTTGCAGATACAGAAAATCCAGACTAAAAATGCCTCTTTTTTAAATGAGTAGATGATGAAGAATTGAGGATGCTCGAATCTCAATCCCAGCACAGGATACAAGATACTTTATTTTTGCTTGTTTTAGTATGCCTAAGCTTTTCTCGGTTGTTTTTATTTAAGAAAAAAAAAGTCGCTGAATATTTTACGTTCACTTTTGTCGTTTTTCAATTTTTGAAACAACCAGAAAGGTACAATTCTTGATGCCACCACTGTAAGAGCCACCTAAACCGCCGCCTACAGTTCGAGAGACCTAAATTGGCCACCATTGTAAGAGCCACTAGCAGTCGCCACCTACGCGATACTATAGTATACTGTACGTATGGTGCAATCGCCATAAGATAGGGTACGAATTTTTTTCTTCAAACCCGATTTTGAAGAAATAATTTCAATTTTAGAAAACGGGGTTCGTGGTGGTGGTCGACTTGAAGCAAGGAAGCCAAAACTGCAATAAAAAAATTCGGCCAGTCAATGTGGTCATTATGGGCTGCTGGGTCGGCCAATATTCTTACAGACCATGTCCACAATTTTATATGAATATTCATAGCATCCTGTTCAATTTAAGGCTATGATATATTTCAAAATGATGTTTTAGATGAATAAAGATAGTAGAGGTGCATATGTAAATCATCTTCATTTATTTCCTACTAGCTATCTCAGCTGAAACAACTTCATAGACATTCTCAGGAACATGACGGTGCGAAATACACCTCTGCTAATTGGAGATTCTTGCCTTTGTCATAGCCATCCAAATACCTTTAAGACCTTCGTTCAAAGCGTCTTATAGTGTCTAACTTAATACTTATCACCTTGCCCTTTGGTAACTTCGGCATTACCTCAGCCTCTGCTAAAGCCTCAACATTTTCACGCTGAAGTGCATCACTGTCTGCATTCTTGATGGCGTCTTCATCGCTGCCACTGGTTGCTTCTACCTCTTTATCAGGTACATACTCCTCGTCTTGTGTGACAGGACGGAATTGACTGTCAGGACCACGCAGTGAATGTCTCTTATCCCTGTCCCAACTTAGATGCTTGGACTTTTGCGATGGCATATGTTTGTATACTACAAGCTCGTATAAATTGTACCGACCTTAGAGATGGCGCGGAATATCGAAATCTGGCCTCAAAAGTCCAAAATTCGGACTGCAAGTGGGTGTTCTGGGGAAAGCGGCCAAATTTGTATGGGTCGAGTCAAGAAATAAGTGCAAGACAAAAAATCTGTCCGGGTGATTTTTCTTTCCTAATTGTTCTAAGCAATTTCCGCTATTAAAATTAGGATTCGGTCAAGTATTGCGTGTTTCACACCCTGGCAAAGTAGGGGTGGTTTCCGACCCTATTTTAAGGCGATTGTACCATATATACAAAATAAAATGTAAATTTTCCAAGTATGATTTATGCCTAATAAAACGCGTATGTGTGTATTGAGACATGTCTTGTCTTAACCAAAATTTGATCTTGTATGTATTTATTGTCCTCGCTCACTTCAATTTGCAATCACCACGACTATAAAGTCCTTCTGGCGAAGAAGACTCGTGACTACTTCCCACGTTACCTGATACCATACGCCAGAGTTAAACGCTTGGTATGGGTTGTAGATTAGCTCAATTGCATAAAATCGTTCAGAGTTATTCCCTGTTTCCTGAGGTACACGGTCATGAATCACAAGTGGTACCAAATTTTTCGAGGTTATTCTAGGGTCTAGATCGAACTGTACCATCGCACTGGTTTCACTCTCAACAAGCTGTATATAGTCATCTAAGATATCGCGGGTGACTGATGAATCCCATTTGGATGTTTTGTTCCTTTTCTTACCCAAACTACATTAATCTCTCAGTACAGCTCAATACAAACTCGATATAACGCTAATTTCCGTGGTGTCATATACATATAATGTATTGTACGCATGTGTGATTACTATAGAGATTACTATATTAATGATGGTGTCATGGCAGAATTTTCACGGATGGGGTCAATAATGGGTGTAGGTGGCGACTGTAGGTGGCTTTTACAATGGTGGCCAATTTAGGGGGCTCGAACTGTGGGTGGCGGTTTAGGTGGCTCTGACAGTGGTGGCATCAAGATTTATCTACAATTTGTCTATTAAAATATTCATTTATCAACTGACAAATCTCAGAGTCGAGACTTTTACTCACAAGTAGAGAGACCTATTTTTTTAAAATAACTTGTAAGTACCAGCTGTAGGCATGTCGGGTAGTACGACGACTTCGGAAGTTCGGCCACCAGTGAAATTCTTTGATCAAAAAGAAAAAAGCAGTTGACCCTGAGCGCGCGCCTGAGACCGTGAGTGCTCATGAAATATTGATTATTCGTATGTACAATCAAGCTTCTTTGCCCTTTGGTAGAAGGTAGGGTTCTTTCCACTATCTCTTTTTTAAAAAAAAGCCTGGCCAGGATAGACCCCGAGGGGATGAAACATATATTAGAGTACTAAAGTGACAATTCTCAGCCTTATATTGTCACAGCTGGGCACGACTGCTGTGCAGTGCACCTTGCGGCTTGTAGTCTACACAGTGCACTCTCGCACTCAGCAGACAGCACTCAGCAGTCAGCACCGGTGCACCACAGACAACTCACAAGTCACGACAGCAGTCAGGTGTCAGCACTCAGCAGTCAGCAGTAAATATATTAATATTTACTTTTAAAAACTCAGCACTCAGAGCGGTCAGCAGCACTTAGAGTCTCAGAGTCTCAGACCAGTCTCAGAATCTCCAGATAGCACTATTTACTCTGAACTCTCAGCAGTCCCATATTATTATTTCCGATTTCGTGAACATTTTTATTATTTGTGAAAGTGTGATAAAAGTTGATCGTTAAAAAAAAGAGCTCCAAAATGTATTTTTTGTTGTTTTTAGAACAATAAAATCTCTTTACAAACACTTGCCTCAGCTACACACACTCATGTTTGTGAGACTGTGGGTAGTAAGTACTGGGTACAGGTCGGACTGCCGGTAATGGCACAGAAAGGTTTCCCCTGTCCCATAGTTCATCCTTTAATCCTGTTCACTTGTTGCATGTTGCTCCTATCTATCTAAAATTCTAGTTCAAGTATCAAGTTTCAACATTCATCCATGATTCTTATCAACACGGTGTCACACAAGGTCACAGTCTCACGTGGTAAATACTAAATACAGTGCACACTGCACAGTGCAGGACTGCAGGTCAAGAGCCAAAGTTCCCACTTTCCCCCGGATATATATATTTTTATTTAAAAAAAAAATAGAGATTGGGCGGTGGGGCACAGCTCTGGAAGTTGGCTGCTAAATAGTAGAAGAGTAGTGCGGACTTCGTTTCACAGGAAACTCGCATGTCAGACTCGTGAGTCATCTCCATATTATAAAAAGCAGTTTCCAAATTACGTTAGACACAAAAAGATTTCAGCCAGCAGGCAGCTAGTACTAGCGAAAAATATGCAATTCGAGACGTATTTCCAAAACAGTAAAAACATCCATACCAAGGTTTAGTTAAATCATAAATGATCAGACAGAAAACAAATCGTTCGTTCACCTTGTGTCCGACATTTTAAGATAGGGGTGACACCTTTGATGGCTCAGTTGTCTCTGCATTGCAATTTTTAAATGCGCGAGTGTATCAAACTAAAGCAGCGAGCTCATCTGAAAGACAATAATTTGTAAAGGCGACATAAGGCACACAACGATACCATCTCAAGCCAAACCTAGACTTCAGACCGAAAATTTCGATTGCAAAGCGCCAGCGCCAGCGCCGAAGTTTGTATCGCAACCATCAATTGCCCGCACTATGCAATCACCGATGGCTATCACGACAGAAATGTCACAACAAATCGACTTTTCCAATGTGAAAGGGGAAAAATACAGCTCCTATGAAGTCTGCAAGTTGCGATCTCGACATTTGAAGGATGTTCAGCGCGGGAGACGATATCGTAAGCTACAATCGCGAATCCCCTCATACAGATCACCTTCAGGTAGAAGCAAGCCACTCGAAATCATATCGGAATCTTGTGATGTGACCCTCAGAATAGAAACACGGAGAATCAGCTTCAATGACCAGCTCCAGACAACAGCAACATATTCCAAAAATGTATATGATCGTTCCCCGATTGCAACAGCGCACACGGAAAATCAATCTTTGCATTTGTACATGGAGCTCGTCCGTTTTAAATTAACAGAAATGAAGTTGCACATGGACTCCGTCAATAGCATTAATCTTCACATGGCGAACGCGGATCCGCAAGACCTGAATATAAGAAGGCAAATTATACACGACATACTAGCGGCTAGTTGGGGCTCGTCTGACATGAATTGAGATGCGTACCCCTGGGGACTGTATGCGAGTAACATTTTCTGCTACGGTTAATTCCCTTTGTAAGTGAGAGTTTCAAAGGCATATTTGTAGTATAAGATTGAGTAACTTCTAAACAAGTTATACTATTTTGTATGCGAGAAGTTCGTGTATTCCGTCCCGTTCCTAAGGGTCTAATTGCTCAGAATATAATAGAAAGTAGCGTGGGAGCGAAATATAGTCATCAATTGGCATTAGAACTCAAAGTCAAAATTCTCTGTGAACCAATGTACTTCATAATATAGTCAGCCTCCGGAGTGAACTCCGTGTAATGATCGCAAATCGCAAGAATAAAAAAGTACTTTTGACTATCAACGTAGATTCTGAATCGAATCTGAGGCTTTTGAGTGTTTTGCGCTCATTTCAGTCAGTCTATATGCTATAAGCATTTTTTTGCTCACATGTTTCGGCCACGTTGTATGCGAAAGACCATGACAGATAACAGAAGAGAAAAAATATTTAAGACTGTCTGGAATATTTTAAATACTAGAATCGAAATTATAATGACAAAGCGATGTATAATAAAGCAACATAGCTATCACTATGGAAGATCACAAGCGAAAGTAATGTTTTCTATTGGTTTCACTGGGAACACATACACATACATGGCAGACACGGAATGTCAAAATTGAATTGCTGTTCTGCATGCGTAACATCGATATTCTAGAATTACCGTGCAAGACAGAATTTTATTGTTCACATCTGTGAGCTTTAAGTGTGAACTTTATAGCATACCAATCTTAGCCAAAAGGCTAAGACGAACTATGCAGAAAATGTTGCGTTTCAAGCAAATAATTAATAGAATGTTGTATCAAATTTATAGAATGTTGTGTCAATCTGCGTTCTATAAGCATACAGAGAGTTACGGTCGTCAGGTAAACAAGGTTTTGCCGATCCAGTATTATGAACAGCATTGCGATGGAAACGCAGCAAAACTCGCGATTGCATATCCGTTGGAATACGCCACATAGGTGTTTATGGTGAAGGTATCACCGATGTCCTGCGACCAGCATGGCATAAACCGAAGCTTTTGTTTGAGATTATCCACTTCACTTATAAGCCCCTATACTCGGCATTTGTGCACAGTGCCTAGTTATGCGACCCGAGCAAGAAGTACAACAGCCATCTCGAAGAACTAATCCTCCAGCCTCGACGGTTTTAGGTTGAACCGCTTCTCCGGCTTCTTCTGCAATAAATTATAGGGGTACAGACATGTTGATATGCAAACATGGAGAATGAAACACGAGCAAAGAAAAGTATTTAATAAACAATGCTCCACTACACAATAGCGCGCAATGATAAATCAATATAGAGCTAAAGTAGAAGAACTTCATCATTAGACCACTTACCGCATTAGCTGCCTTCTTTTGTTGGTGCAACTGGAAGTAATTCTTGTGATTGCTGAACACGTTATCCTGCTTCGGACCCTTGATCTTCTTGGTTCTGCCCTGATCTATTTCCGTATCGTCCATTGTGTAAGACGATATGTGTTCGGACATGAACTCTCGCCTGTCTCTTATTGTGTCGACTGCGCTAGCCTTCTTCTCGTTAGCCCAAGTAGATATTTGCCCACCGAAGCCTTCCGATGTGTTCTTGCGATTGATCACTCGATTCAACTCGTGTTCCTTCGCAATATTGCGGTGACCATCAAATACTGGACCAATATCGCGTTTCGTCTTCTTTGGTTTCGCAACCAAAGCCAAATCGTCTTTCAGATCGCCATCCCATTCTTTTACTACGACATTCTTCGGCCTCCTATTGCTTGACGGTATCGCATGCAGTAGAGCAGCAGGCCCGGTACGCTTCCTAGTCACAGGCGTGAGTTCACTCTTTTGAAATTTGCTCTCATGAGCTTTGGCGGGCGTATCCCCATTTACCTTATCGACATGCCATCCATTAACTAATTTATGTTTCTTACCACTACTCTCTCCCTTTCTAATATATTCGTCATTGTCTAAGTCGGATATATTTCCCGTATCTTGCACGATGTCCGAACCAGTACCATTCTTCACGCCAGCTGCGACATTCGAGTCGTAAGCCAAAGTCGTATCCGTGCTAGCACTTGCAATCAAACTAGCCGCAAAATTGTCTGCGAATGAACCAGCCTTCGAATCCGCAATATCCTCAACAACTGGACTGGCGCTAACAAGACCTCCACTGGCGGCCGCAAGTCTCGCTTTCTCGGCACGCCTCGCCTTCTTCCTCTCTGCTTTTAACAGTCTTCTATTGGCCTTCTTTGCAATAGAGTCCACACTACTCGCGCCTGAGATATCAAATGAACGCCTGCTATCTGTGGGATTGCTTGAACTACTGACTAAGTCTTGATTACCACTCACAAGCGCGGCCAGCGATGATTCCACTGAATAGACCTCGGATTTGCGGCAAGCTACATGCCTATCAGCGTCCAAACTTATCTTTCTATTTACACTATCCTGCTTATCTACCATCTCCTCATTGCTTGCGACTGCTACGCTCTCTCCGGCCTTTTTTGTGCTATCTCTCTCGCCCCCCATCCTTACATAGAACAACATATACGCATCCTGTTGTAAAACTGTCTTCAATGACACTTTACGGGCAACTTCGTCATCCATTTCGTACCACACACCATTCGCTGCTTTAACAAAACAGTAGTAGTGCCCGGATCGGGTGGAATACCCCGCGTGTACCATGACTGACATCAACTGATATTTGTATACCGTTTTCTCGCCTGTCGACTTCTCGTCATCGAAGGTTTCACTCATATATGGAGATAGATCTAGGTATTCCGAGAAAGGCACGTGGCCACGCACTTTACCGCCTTGCCAATCGAACCGCTTAAGGTGTACACTCAGAACTTTGGGCGCTCTGTGCACTGTCATGCGCTTAACTGCATTCACCTTCTTATTACAGCGTTCACATTTGTACTGATTGTCCTTCTCTAGCACTTCTTTCTGCGTGAACTTCGCTAAAGACTTCGTAAGTGATCTCGCATTCTTTATATCCAGGCTCAGCTCGAGCGATTCTTCGTATGTATTAGACTGATAATGGCATGTAGCACATTTCACTTGACTGCGAGTGTATCCGCCAAATACCTGATGTATCAAAGTAGTAGCTTTGATTTTGCTATCCATCTTCGTATCAAAATTTTCAAGACATGAATCCTGCATAGCATCGACAAATAATCGAAGAAACTCGTGTGCATCTTCCTGTCGACCTTTACGGAAGTGTTTGGCCCAGACCTGAATAATTGAGTAGAAACAACAAAGAAGTCGGTTTATGGAGTTATCACAAGCAAATAGGTACGAGAAAATATATGGTTCGCTTTGAAAATTATTCTACATAGAGCAGAATGTGTGTTGATAACGGGGATAGTTCGAATATACAAATTCATTGTTATGTATCCATGCGGACTGACAGGGTGGCAATAGAGCGGTACCAAGCGCACGAAAGACACGACAAAAAACTTGCCATGGATGTGTCACGCGTACGCAAGGACCTGCAACACTCCGCTAATTTATGCAAAAGAATATTAATCTCCCCACGAGTCGCGAGCTAAGGTGGTGACTGTATCCGACGAACAGATCCACTCCCACATATCAATACAAATGAATACAACAGGCACGAAACCTCTTGTAATTCATTCATAAAGTTGCGAAAATGGATCTAACAGATGTCACCTTAACATTGAACTCTATGGGTATAAACTATTATCCACTCGGCTCTTCCGAGGCCAAAATTGAAATTTAATTAACAGGACAAAATCAAGGTCAATATCATATCACTGGCTGTGCTGCAATATATCTGAGCGCTAGTTGACGTCGGAGCAGAGAACAAAAATGGAGTTGAAAATGACACGTGTTGAGCATACACCATTTGAACTTAACGACAAAGAGCACTTCACACACATGCGATAAGCCTGTATAGATAAGACCCACCTTGAGATTATTAACGATCTTCTTAGGATATACACTGGAGTGCTTGGTAGTGAAGGCGATCTTCACATGAGCCTCCATTTCACACATGGCGCAAGCTGTCCTCTGTGATCGGCAATTCCGAACATGTTCACCAGACATCAAATAGTTAGCCAACGGTGGGGTGTGCGTAAGACACTGCAGCACTGAGTTCAGAAAACACGTGTTACTGTTGTTGCCAAGACCACACCCAGCCTTCTGAACACTCCTCCATCTCATCATCTGATTAACTTTAGCTGGCGGATACAACACTCTTGCTGGCTCAGCAAGTTGTTCCCCCAAAAGCGGGTCTACAGGCTTGCTCGAGTCCGTAGCAAGGCCTTCCTCCGAGTTGTATACTTTGGGTACATTTTCAGATTTGATTTCATCACGATAACCGTGCTTCTCGATAATATTTAGAGGTTTGTATGAAGTATTTTCAATCGAGGTGGAACATGCCCACACGGCCTTCTTGAAAGTGATCCGGCGATCGTATTCTTCGTAGTTTTTGCCAAGATCAGTATCAATCCGGTCTTGAAGAGCTGTCGAAGCAGAACTAGTAGCAGAGGGTGGGTGTGCGATTAACATAGACATCTTGGTATACAAGAGATATGCCCAGTTCCACAACTTGTATATCTTGGCTGATCGATTTTCGATTGAAAAAAGTTCTGTATTCCAGGACTACCCCTACAAGTTTCTGTCGATCAATATGACTATGCTACCTGAATTGTAAGTGCATAGTTACCAAACACTAATATCTGTTCGATCCACTGAGAAGAAGCATTCACACTGCTCACAGAAACTAGTTTGTCGTGATGCCATAAAGTTAGCCAGCAGAGACTCGAGTGGTTGGAAGCATTGTATATACATCCAAGACACGTGTGAGATTTTATTTTCGTACATATGTATGTATTGAACAAAGCCCACAGCGGCACAGCCCCACAGACCACAGAGCACGGGGCCACAGACCCACAGGCCACAGAGCAGTGAGGGCACAGGCCCGCACAACAGCGCAAACTGATGACAACTTTTTTAGGCCCTATGGGAAACTGGTAAATGGGGTAAATGGGGTAAAACCCCCCCCCCAAATACATTGTGCGTAGTCATCGGAAGTGCAGTGTCCACTGTCCGCTGTGTGTAAAATAAATTATTACCAATAAGGGCCGGTGAGATGCCAGCGGTAAATACGAACCATGTTCTTCATCCGCGTCGGCTCACTCTCAGCCGTAGGGCGTAAATAGGCCCGTACTCCCGTAGCGTGTGCGGAAAGTTGAATAAATAGATAACCTCGAAAATAACCGTTGAGTTTTTTTCTGAGATTAGAGCTGTCCCCGATTTATCTAATTCCAATAAGTTTTCAAAAACAACAAGTTTGACAAACATATGCATTTACTATGCATTTAATAATTTTGTTTTTAAAATATATATATATAAATATGGTCTTCATTCCCGCCACTCCCCACCAGTGGCAGTCCCCCTGCTGTCACTCCCCCACCAGAAAATATAATATGCCATATGTTTTTTATTTACACAGCAGCACTGCACTGAGCTACAGAACGTATGATTTTTTTATATAAAAATAGAATTTGTCGGTTTGTTTTTTTAATAATATATACATATATTTTTATATATATATCTTTTAACTCGCAGTTTAGCTAAATAGGTAGCATATGGTAGCCTATTTCTATTTTATAACTTTTCCGCTATTCAACCTTAGTCCTTATACCATGTTCAATACGTCAAAATTTAGGTGAGATAGTTTCCTGACCAACCACACTTGTCCTTTGATACGTAACACTGGCATATGGAATTTGCTCATACCGTGCGAGACCCATCACGACAGAATATATTGAATGTCTGTATGGTTACTGAAATATTATCACAGTGTTTTGATTGATCTAGAAAATTCAAAATTGATGATTTTTGGAAAAAGTACATCATTTGATTCAAAATGTGCAAAAACCACCTAGAGGAAACAAATTGGGGTCAGAGATATGACATGATATCTGTCACATATAGCCAATCAATTAGAAAGCCATATTCATTGCCTACAACTTTCCGCTTGTCAAACGGATGTACAGCGGAAGAGTTCTATTTAAAAAAATTAGATTTTGCTGAAATCGACCTATTCTGCAACACAAAACAAAAAATAGTTAAAACCCGAGAGTTTCTTTCAATAAACTTGTGAAAAATGAAAGATGGGTAAATACAGGCCACTTGTCGGTATTATTTTAATTTTGTCGTAATTTGTGTCTATCAACTATCAAGATTCAAGAAGGCTATGTAATTTGTCATGGCGCTCTGGATTTAGGTCTTCCAAAAAATTACAATTGTCGTCGGAAGAAACCTGATTTCTGCTCGAGGCCCAAATCCAGAGGGCTATGAATTCGTTGTACCGAACTGATATTCATATTTTAAGTAATTGGAACTGACGGTTTTCACTCATCTTTCCTATCACGGGGACACTAGAAAAATAAAAATAAATACACGCGAGTCAGATAGGGTCTCGAACGGTAATCAAGGTTTCTCTCTACAACATCGAAAATTTGGCTAAGACCCAAATCCAGAAGGTCGTGTTTTTGCATGGGCTTCTTGTTTTTAAAAAAAAAGAAAAAGAAGGCTATTCTTTTTGGTAGAATCATCAATCCAGATGATTTTGTATCGAACTGATATTCATAGTTCCGGCAAATGGAACTGACGGTTTTCACTAACTTTCCCATCAATGCGACAGGGCATAGCCTTCTAAAAAATAGAAGGCTATGGACAAGGCGACACTAAAAAATTAAAAATAAATACACGTTTGGTAGAAACATCAGTCCAGCTGAACACAAAAACACAAAAATTAAAATATCGGTGGCAGACAATCAGAAACGCTAAACAATTGCCAACTAACAGGGTTTTTCGCAGCCAATGGAATGACATTTTTTAAATGCACTGTTTATTGGTCAACAAATTTTCATATGTTCAAACTTCGAGCTTGTCAAGGTCTACTATGCAAAATTGAAAATATATTTACCCCACACCCACAGTCTCACACTCCAAAAAAAAAACAAAGACAAAAGGTATTTTTGTATTTTTTTAGAGGGCTATCATAAATGTAAAAAAAAACAAACTTGAAGCTCGAGCCATAAATAAGTATTGAGGGCCGAATTGCCCAAGACCAAATCATTTTTGAGATCTTTTTTTAAAATACAGTATGTATGTTCAATTTACTGAATTTAGAAGGTTACGGGATGTCCTGATTATTTATGTTATTAGTGCGTTGTGAATTTTCTTTCTTTCGCTATTATGCTAGTAGAGAGAGACAGAGGGTAGCGCACCATTTGACTGCTTACGTGCTCCAAATTCCCCCCGGAAGTCAGGTCAGGATACGAGGTTAGAAATGACCTACCGATGGCGGTTGGATGTCTATATTCAGAAAATAAAACATTTTACGCGGAATCCTTGTTTTTTTATATTAGGCTATGGGTGCTTTGTGAAAAAATTCCCCAAAATATTTTTAAAATACACTCATCAAACACATCACTGATCACTGTATTTATAAATATTTTTACCTACTACGGAAATATTTTGTTTTGCAGCATATGAATTTATATATAAAAAAGGTCAACTAAAAGGCCAGCTAAAAGACCAGTTTAAATAAAAGCCCGCTAAAAGGCAAGCTAAAGACCAGCTTAAAAAAGACCTGCTAAAAGGCCCATCAAAATGACTTTTTGGGCCCCTTCCTTCCTTTTCTTTCCTCTATCTTCGTTTTCAAATTGATGTATATATATTATTGTTTTGTGTTAAAAAAACCAAAAAACCAAAAGTGCACTAAATCTGAGGACTGAGGCACTACAGTAGATAAATACTACACCGCTACACGGCTAAATACAGCCTAATTTCAAAAATCACTACATAAAAATGTTCGCAGAATCGCATGTGCTACTTTGTTTTAGGGTCCCCATCTTTAATTTTTAATTTTGTACACATTTTTTTAATTTACCCCAACAATTCTGGCCAACTATGCTGTGTATGTCGAGCTGAAATATCCGATGTCGTAAACAATTTGAAAAAAATCGAGCCCTGGACCATAGAATCCTAAATTGTAAATACACCTAGAACTATATTACAGTCCCAAATTACATTTTTTTTGTATATTGGAAACTAGGGCAAAACTAGGGTTTGATGTCGATTTTTACAACTATTAAAAGTCCCTCGGCCCCTGCCCTCTGTAATTGGGGCCTTAAAGAAACCCTAAAACAAAGTACATAGCTGATAGCACACTCGTGACTCGTGAGCCAAGGCCTAAGCTCATATCGTTATGAGGGTACGGGATAGAAGTTGAACGTAAACGCATATTTAAATATTCAATTCTATAATTTTATAGCTGTTCTAATGTGATCAAAAGGGCCTACCCATTTTTTTAGGACTAGTTTATATGCTAATAAAAGTACACGCCTAGAACATACAAAGAATCGCATATGGAATTGAAGTTGAACGTGAACGTATATATATTCGATTTATATAAGTTTTAAAAAATGGAAAACGGTTTGAGATTAGCTCGTGAGTCGAGTCGTGAGTCTCGTGACTCGAACCGCAATATATATATTTATATATATATATATGTATATATATATATATAAATCAATCTTGAAGAAGGAGTCAAGGTCTCAAGACTTAGAAGTTTGGAAAGATTACGAATCTACTTGAGATTGATGGTTTAAAAAAATACGTATTTATATAAAACATAATCCAATAAAAATGCCAGTTGATATTTAAGTTAAAAAAAAACAACGTATTTTTCTAAATCGCCCTTTATACTGTTTAGAATAAGAGCTATATATATATATAAATCGGAACATGAGAATTTGAAAGCATATATCCTGTTGGTCTGTATTTGTGTGCTTTTTAGTAATTTAAAACTACACGGTAAAAAAAAAAGTATGTGTCGTTCAATTGTGTTTTGTATTCATATTTATATATATTATATTTAAAATACTTACTCTATACTGTAAAAAAAGAAGTATGCACAATCAGTCAAGCCTCTTTTTTGTCTATTTATCTCTTTTTTTGTCCACGTTTGTATATTGGGACACAAAACTTTTTTACAGTATGTACCAGATTACATATGAATTTACGTGTGCTGCGTGGGCTTATCTATACTCTCACAAAAAAGTGGATTACAGTAGCAAGTATTTTATGATCACCTATAAATGAACTACAATACAATGTATATAAAAATAGCGGTAATACTTGCGTGTTGGGTGTGAGCGGCCGTTGTTCTGGATGCAGGAATATATAGTTGTGAGGGATCTTGCCTACCAAGAGATAGATGCATATCGCCAGCAACTGAGCCAAAGAATACGCCATCAGTTGTGTGAACCACAAATTAGATCACAGTCGATGTTTGAAGGCTTAAAAATAAGCAGCATTTGATGCACGTATGTACGTTACTGTACTTCTAGTGTACTAGTGTATGTAACTTTGTATGTACCTCTCTTAGGCGATAGAGAGTGAGAGCTACAGGGCCACCTAAGCTCCCAACCCAATACTTGACTAGTTCTTGTCTACCTCTTTTTTTGTCCAAATTGTGGCCTGGAACTGTGTCCCTGGAAGTAAAGTTGTTTCGTTTTTGAAAAAAAGGGAAGGCATCGATTCATTTTGTTTATAGAGAAGGCTATTTTTTCAGATCGAACAAACTAGCACCGAACGTTTTCATTTTGTTAGGAAAAAAATATGGCTAAATATACATAAATAGCCTTCTGAATGTTTGATTTCAGAAGGCTATGAAATATGTAAATATGTATTTTTTAAATTTCAATTTGCATGCCGCATGGCCCTCTGGATAAATGCTCTCGAAAAATGGCTTCCTCCCCGAGACTCAAACCAGAGGACTATGGCACTATGTGCACTGTTCGGTCGAGGATGTTGGGAACTCGGGAATCGAGGGATTTTTCTTCCCTTTATGCAAGATTCTTATTTTTAAAACTTGTGTGCGTGACTGCGTGACTGCGTGCGCGACAAGTCAGACTGCCAGAGAGTAAATACTGAACTGCTGAAGCGATGCCGCCTAATTTTTCACTTTCCTTTTTGGTCTGCTGTTTGATTTTGGTACATACAATATTTACGTAAATATTTATTTCTAGAGAATCTCTTGTTGCTGTCAGTGACTCTTGCAAACTGCATATTTTTTGCTTTTGTTTTTCCTTATATTATAACAATATAAACACAAAAACAAAGTTGTTCAATTTAGGAGGCTATGAAAAAGTATGTAAATAAATAACCAAAAGGATTTTTTGAAAAAATTATACTTTTTCTCTGTTTTAGTTCGGTTTGCTTTTTTTTTGATTTTACAATAAAATAAGGAAAAAAATGAAGAAAATAAAATTATAAATATATCAAATATACATCCGTGCATTATTGTTTATTTGTTTTTTTATTTAAAAAAAACAAATTACCTAAAAAGCAAAAATAAGACGAAATCAACATTCAACAGTCGAATTCCAAATTTTTGCTCGTCAATATTCACACGGTCCAATAAATTTGAGTTTTCTTAATGTTGTTTTTCATTGGGTCAAGTCCAGACATGCGGCACGGGGACTGAAATGTGCATTGCACACCGGCACAGGCCACAGCCGCACAGCGCCACAGTGGCACAGCCTCACTCACACCGTCAGCAGTCAGAGTGTCAGGGTATTTCCAGAATCTGGAAATTGTAATTCTATTAGTAGTAGAGACTCTAGTATAGAGACACACCGTGTCGAATAGTAGAACAGTCGAACTGTCGACCTGGGCAGCTGGGCTGTCCGCTGTCCGCTGTGATATTTTTCAAATTCTGATGACTCTTCCTACCCGAGTAGTTATTGTCTTATGTCCAATAGATCAGAGACGAATTGAATTCATCAAAAGTTTAAACATATATAATTGGTAATCTAAACAATATTTAGTAGTATCGTCTGCGATATATGCACGAATACTAGTCGATTATAAGTCCACTATTCGCCACTATATACGCTAATATCGTCATTGATTAGGCCGAAAGATAGAAAGACTTTTTAGCATGTGTAAAGTTATATTTATAAATATAGCCTTCGCGAGCCTGGAGTTCTATTTATAAATATAGCCTAAGCGGGCGGATCTATATTTAGAATACGAATAGGAAGTGAAAGGGTGCCTCGTTCACAGTTCATCAGGACATCAGCTCCTCCCCGGGTTCCGGCTCCCCTATTACCTATGGCCTATGGCCGGCTTGCCGTTTTTTATTGATTTGGAATGTGAAGCTTAAAATCCGTCCAAACTCCAAAACCCAAATCCGTCTCGTATAATTATATTTTTGTGTTTTGTATGACTTTTGACATCGCCTTCTAAAATTAGGCAGTTTTGAGAGGTGTGATAATTGAGAGTTCATTTTTAATTGTAAACATGTAAATATATAAAGTAGCACGAGACAACTCTGTAGGTCAGATCGTACAAACCACAGGAGACTTTCGTATTAATTGGTACAATGTCTCTAGCTTTCACAGCTACCCGCGCTCTACGGGTATGTATTGGTCAGAGTTAATCTCACTATCGTGAAACCTCAAGTAGTAATAGTGCTATGGAGAAACTAAATTCAGTGCATATGAAAATTGCTGTATACAGATTTTGCTTTTATTGTCATTGTTATCATACTTCAAATGAATAGAGGACGTTCGAGAATTAGTGTAGTTTCGAGGTTTTCAAGATCAGAAGACTCATCCTACCCGACTTATACGTACTTGTCATAATGAGTTCACTGATTAACTCTTGGTTCACTTTGTAGCCACACTAATCAGACTATTTTACTATGCGCTTTTTAGGCTTCAAAATGGCAGTCAACGTTAAGGACAGCTGCCGCTGCCGTCGTAACCCGTCAAGGTCTTCGTAACTACTCCTCATCGGTGAGTCCCGTGTTTTTTGATTGTATGTATACATTTATGTACGCAGGGTCTTCTTCTGGCCCCAAATAGTTGTTGTTATGGACGAGATTTTGTGCATCGGTGTTGACACATGCAACGCTGATTGGGTTCGTTTTATATATCCTTATAATGACGGGTAATCTTTACGTAACCTATATGAGTTCCGATATCATTGATCCAAATTAGCTATAACCGAAATAGTGTCATTAATGTATGTACTAGATGCTCAGGGTTTGTACGTCATTGAAGAAAGACATAACACTGTGTTCGAATTTACATAGTTCACGCTTCAAAAAAGTTATGTGCGCACTGGTTTTTTAATTGTTCGTATACATCGTCCTTGTAATAATTTGCTCAGATTTTCACTTTTCGTACATGGAAGTAGGCTATTTCTAGGTTTTAATAGCATCTTTTTTAATGTGATGTTTCAATAGAACGGCCTCGAACCTCTGTACGACCGACTTCACGAGATTCTGCCAAAGCACGCCCAGGATGTCAAAGAGTTCCGTGCAGCACACGGAGGAGATACTTTAGGTATATTGACCGTTGATATGGCATACGGAGGTATGCGTGGTATCAAGGGTATGGTGACCGAGACCTCTGTCCTGGATGCAGACGAAGGTATCCGGTATCAGGGTCACACACTTATGGAGCTACAAGAAACCCTTCCTCGCGGCCCGGGAGGACAAGAGCCTTTGGCCGAAGGCGCTTTGTGGCTGCTGTTGACTGGGGAACTACCTACCCAGGAACAAACCACTCTGTTGTCGAAGGAGCTAGCTCGCCGCGCAGAACTACCTCACCATGTGGTGCAGATGATAAACAACTTCCCCACAGAGTTGCACCCTATGGCCCAGTTGTCCGCTGCGACCACCGCCCTGCACTCAGAGTCCAAGTTTGCCAAAGCATATGCCTCTGGTGTCCCCAAGAGCAAGTACTGGGAGCTCACTCTAGAAGATAGTATCGATCTTATCGCCAAACTGCCAGTGGTCGCGTCTATGATCTACCGTAACGTGTTTCACGACGGTCGCACCGTAGGTACAATCGACCCGGACAAAGATATGGGAGCCAACTTCGCCAGTATGTTGGGTTTCTCTGATGAGGGTTTCATTGATCTACTACGTCTGTACCTTGTCATTCACGCCGACCACGAGGGAGGTAACGTGAGTGCACACACAACACACTTGGTAGGAAGTGCGCTTTCCGATCCATACTTGGCTTATGGAGCTGCTTTGAACGGTCTTGCTGGTCCCTTGCACGGTCTTGCTAACCAGGAGGTGCTTAGTTGGTTGACTAAGTTCAAGACTAGGTTGGGAGAGGGAGACGATTGGCACGCAAACGTATGTGAATATTTTGTACCTTGTTTCTCTTGTTACGTTCTGACTGATTCTCTCGACAGTGGAGTGTCGTAGATGCAGCGTCAAGCCTGATTTTTGAAGGTAGATACTGGCACCACTGGGAAATAATAGCATAGGATTTGCAAATGGTTGGACTGAATTCTAGCGAGCATTGCGTATTCTATGTTCTGGGCTCATTAGTCTTGTTTAACTTTTGTACTTCCCATAATTAGTGCTCAACTGTGTGATCGTTAGTCAAGTTTTACTCAACTTTGTTTTGCTTCTTCCTCCTTGATACAGTTGACCAAGCAGCGCATTTCGGACGAGGTCTGGAACACCCTCAACTCAGGCCAGGTTATCCCTGGATACGGTCACGCTGTCCTAAGAAAGACGGATCCCCGTTACACTTGTCAACGCGATTTCGCTCTGAAGCACTTGCCTGATTCCGATGACTTCAAGCTTGTCTCCATGCTTTACGAAGTGGTTCCTGACATTCTTCTGGAACACGGAAAGTCCAAGAACCCCTGGCCCAATGTAGACGCGCACTCTGGTATCTTGCTGCAACACTACGGCTTGACTGAGATGAATTTCTACACCGTGCTATTCGGTGTGTCGCGCGCAATTGGTGTACTTCCATCGCTTGTGTGGAGTCGTTCTATGGGTCTACCCCTCGAGCGTCCCAAGAGTATGAGCACTCCTGGACTTAAGGCATTCGTCGCGGCGGCTAGAAGCGAACTAAAAGAGAAGCAGCAAAGATCGAAGTACGTATAAATAGTTCGGGCTGACTTGCCACCGCAAAGGGCATGTCTACTGTTCTCCCGCAGCGTAACTGCGCTGTATAACTAGACATGGACTACAATTAACACGTCGTATGCATCATTATAAAATACGATATACACGATTCAAAAGTTGGGACAAGCTGTGACAATTGAGGAGTTTGCTTGCGATCAAGAAACGTATCCCATAATTCAATAGTGTAGAACGAATGCGAGTGATTCTGGGAGATTAGCATGGTCCTTTTGATGCTATTGTTCCGGCAGTGCGTGCCTATAAGTTGGCTTCGTAAGTAGTAAATCCAGCCTTCTTAGGTACGTTCTGTGTACTCTAAAATGAGTAAAGTATAAGTGCCTTATGATGGTCGTTACGAGTATATGCTGTGTATTAGATTCGTCTGATTCTCTTCTCTTAAACTTCAGCCAGGCCTGATTTGAAAGCTATAATCACGCCAAACCAACTTTCAAATCTTTCAGGGGGGGGTTCGTCAATATTGCATGAGTGTCCCTATAGTTTACTACACAAGCAGGCATTATTGGGGCTATAGTCTTATTGTTAATACTGTCTATAGATACAAGGTTTCTGCATGCCTCCCGCCTTTTATTGTACTACTGCACCAGAATCCCGACGATATTACGACATAACTACGGATCGTTGTGTATTCCACAAAAAAGAATTATGCTAGAATCTGCATTCTTTTGTTTGTAGTCAAATTTATATAATGAACAC
>LUCW03000203.1:0-20018 GCA_001586965.3 Sphaeroforma sirkka
CTCGTTCACATACGTTCACTCGCTCGTTCACGTACGTTCACATACGTTCGCTCACTCGTTCCCGGACGTTCGCTCGCTCGCGCTCGCTCGTTCACTCGCTCGTTCACGTACGTTCGCTCACTCGTTCACGTACGTTCGCTCGCTCGTTCACGGACGTTCGCTCGCTCGTTCACGTACGTTCGCTCGCTCGTTTCACATACGTTCGCTCCTCGTTCACATACGTTCGCTCGCTCGTTCACATACGTTCGCTCGCTCGTTCACATACGTCGCTCGCTCGTTTCGCATACGTTTCGCTCGCTCGTTCACATACGTTCGCTCGCTCGTTCACGTACGTTCGTTCGCTCGCTCGTTCACTCGTTCGTTTCACGTTCGCTCACGTTCGCTCGCACGTTCACTCCGTTCGCTCGTTCATACGTTCACTCGCTCGTTCACGTACGTTCGCTCACTCGTTCACGTACGTTCGCTCGCTCGTTCGCATACGTTTCGCTCGTTCGTTCACGGACGTTCACTCGCTCGTTCACGTACGTTCGATCGCTCGTTCACATACGTTCACTCGCTCGTTCACGTACGTTCTCGTTACGTCCGCTCGCTCGTTCACATACGTTCGCTCGCTCTTTCACGGACGTTCGCTCGCTCGTTCACATACGTTCGCTCGCTCGTTCGCTCACTCACGTTACGTTCGCTCGCTCGTTTCGTACGTTCACTCATCGTTCACGTACGTTCACTCGCTCGTTTCACATACGTTCGCTCGCTCGTTCACGTTCTCTCGTTCTCGTTCACGTACGTTCACTCGCTCGTTCACGTACGTTCACGCTCGTTCACATACGTTCGCTCGCTCGTTCACGGACGTCTCGTTCTCGCTCGTTTCACATACGTTCGCTCGCTCGTTCACGGACGTTCGCTCGCTCGTTCTCGCTCGCTCGTTCACGTACGTTCGCTCGCTCGTTCACGGACGTTCGCTCGCTCGTTCACGTACGTTCGCTCGCTCGTTCACGCATACGTTCGCTCTCGCTCGTTCACGGACGTTCGCTCGCTCGTTCGCATACGTTCGCTCAGACGTTCACGGACGTTCGCTCGCTCGTTCACGTACGTCCGCTCGCTCGTTTCGCTCACACGTTCGCTCGCTCGTTTCACGTACGTTCGCTCGCTCGTTCACGTACGTTCGCTCGCTCTCGTTCACGGACGTTTGCTCGCTCGTGCGCGTACGTTTGCTCGCGTTCGTTCACGTACGTCCGCTCGCTCGTTCACACGTACGTCCGCTCGCTCGTTCACATACGTTCGCTCTCGTTCACGTACGTTCGCTCGCTCGTTCACGTACGTTCGCTCGCTCGTTCACGTACGTTCGCTCGCTCGTTCACGGACGTTCACGTACTCTCGCTCGTTCACGTACGTTCGCTCGCTCGTTTCACGTACTCCGTTCACTCGTCCGCTCGCTCGTTACGTTCGCTCGCTCGTTCGTTCACGTTCGTACGTTCGCTCGTTCACGTACGTCCTCTCGCTCGTTCGTTCGCTACGTTCACTCGCTCGTTCACGGACGTTCGCTCGCTCGTTTCACGTCCGCTACGTTTTTCTCGCTCGTTCACGTACGTTCGCTCGCTCGTTCACGGACGTTCGCTCGCTCGTTCATACGTTCGTTTGCTCGCGTTCGTTCGCTCACGTTCACATACGTTCGCTCGCTCGTTCACGTACGTTCGCTCACTCGTTCACGGACGTTCGCTCGCTCGTTCACGCACGTTACGTTCGCTCTCTCGTTCACGTACGTTCACTCGCTCGTTCACGTACGTCGCTCACTCGTTCGTACGTTCACTCGCTCGTTCACGGACGTTCACTCGCTCGTTCACATACGTTCACTCTCGCTCGTTTACATACGTTCGTTCGCTCGTTCATACGTTCGCTCGCTCGTTCACGTTTCGCTCGTTCACGTACGTTCGCTCGCTCGTTCACATACGTTTCTCTCGCTCGTTCACATACGTTCGCTCGCTCGTTCGTTCACGGACGTTCGCTCGCTCGTTCACATACGTTCGCTCTCTCGTTCCCATACGTTCGCTCGCTCGTTCACGTACGTCAATCGCTCGTTCACATGCTCGTTAACGTTTGCTCGTTCACGGACGTCCGCTCGGCTCGTTCTCGTTCACATTGGCTCACTCGTTCCCGGACGTTCACTCACTCGTTCATAGATGTTCACTCACTCGTTCCCATACGTTCACTCGGTCGTTCACATACATCACTCACTCAGCCACGTTCGCATCGTTCACTCACTCGTTCACATACGTTCACTCACTCGTTTCCACACGTTTACTCACTCATTCACGTACATTCACTCACTCATTCACATACATTCACTCACTCATTCACAGACATTCACTCACTCGTACACATACATTTACTCACTTATCCACATACATCCACTCACTCATTCACATACATTCACTCACTCATTCACGTACATTCACATACATTCACTCACTCATTCACAGACATTCACTCACATATGTACCCAACCGGATTTCTCTCAGAGAGTAAGAAGGGTGCGAGTGACACCGCAAGTGCTGTGGCCAACAAACCAGCGAGCGTTGCCATGGCATTGCAAACCTTAGCGCGCTGTTTGGAATTGCAGCCAGGCCCAGCGCGGCCCTTTTTAAATCAGATCTTTGCCACTGCCGTGTCGCATTTGGACAGTTTAGATAGCCGGGTATGTAACGTTCACCTAGTACTAGTAAGTACGTCGAACGCATGTGGCAGTCACATTTTAAGTATGCTGTACTTGTATGTGTGTACTTTATGTCCGCATTTGGACAGTTTAGTTAGCCGGATATGGGACGCTCATATAGTATTAGTAAGTGAGTCATACGAACGTGGCAGTCACTTGTTAAGTAAGTTGCACTTGTGTGTGTGTACTCTCTGTTCGCATTTGGACAGTTTAAATAGCCGGGTATTTAACGTTCACCTAGTACTAGTCAGTACGTCGTACGCATGTGGCAGTCACTTGTAAAGGTAAGTTGTACTTGTGTGTGTACCTTTTGTTCGCATTTGGACAGTTTAGATAGCCGCGTACGTAACGTTCACCTAGTATTAGTAAGTACGTCGTACGCATGTGGCAGTCACTTGTTAAGTAAGTTGTACTTGTGTGTGTGTACCTTATGTTCACATTTGGACAGTTCAGATAGCCGCGTATGTAACGTTTACCTAGTACTAGTAAGTAAGTCACACGAATGTGGTAGTCACTTGTTAAGTGAGTTCTGCTTGTGTGTGTACTTTATGTTCGCATTTGGACAGTTTAGATAGCCGGGTATGCGTCGTTTATATAGTAATAGTACGTGAGTAGTACGAATGTAGCGTTCACATAGTAAGTGAGTTGTACTTGTGTGTGTGTACTATATGTCCGTGTTTGGACAGTTTAGCAGCCGGGTATGGGACGTTCATATAGTAGTAGTAATTGAATCATGCGAATGTAGCATTTACAAAGTAAATGTTATACGTGTGTGCGTGTACTATATGTCTGCCTTGGGACAGTTTAGATGGTCGGGTATGCAATGTTTATAGTATATATATATATACATATATATCCTATACCTATGCAACTTTGTGCTTGTATTGGGACTATTGTGTGTTTGTGTCTATATGTGTGTCTATATGTGTGCATGGTTATATGATTTAAATAGACAGGTATGCACGTGTGCATATAAACACGTTTTTCATGTGCCGTTTAGGTAGATGTGTGCGTGCGCTGTATGTTTGCCCGCAGAGACCCATGCGATATAGCGTATGACCTGCTGTGTGAGGCCTAGTATAGGCCAATAGATGGGGATGCTTGTATCGCAGTAGTCCTTAGGAAGCTCAGGCCCGCTCGCCCTATAGTTAGCCAAGTGCGGGTGTATATCAGAACACGCTACCCTGCGGCGCGACTATCTTCTCGGGTCAAGCGTGTGAAGCTTGCATATGCGTGCACGACTATTTGCATACGTGCATGCATGTATTAGGAGTGCAAGTCGTCTGTCTGTACAGACTTTCAGTCATTTTTCGAGTGCGGTGATTGCATTGGCTTTGCTTGTGTGCGACCAGTCGGAGAACCAACGAGTAGATGAGCATATATGCACAATTGCAAATTCGTATATATAGATGGACGTAGTAGTTTTTGAATGAAGAACAGTGCATTTCGCATTTCCTGTATATTCTATATTTAACCTGACGTTGTCTCTTACAGTCTATCAAGGATCTGGGTACGATCTCATTTATATATATATATGTGTGTGTGTGTGTGCGTGCGTATATATATATATATATATATATATATATATATTGTTTGCTCACCAATTTCAGATCATATGCCTATGTTCGTATATTTTAATTTCTACTGGGATATATGCATATCCCAATTGCATCTGAGAATATACCTACCTATACCACTTCGCCTGCCATATAGTGAGATTCTTCTCCTCACACATTAACAAACACCTTTATCCTACATACAAGTTTTGGCCAGTATGTTTCCTCACATATATTATCATATACATTTATCATACATACAGGTTTTATCCGCTGCATGTACGTGCATAGCTCACATTCCACTGTGTGGTAAGGCTGGTAGCACGCCGCAGGAGCAATGGACGATGCTGCTCACCACTACCCTGAGCTCAATGCACCAGGTATACAAATTACTTGTATATTTTTATCCCATATATACTACAAATGTACATCTACTTGTATATATAGACCTCAAATATACTACAAACGCGTAACGACATGTATGTTTATATCTCAAATATATAACAAATGTATAATACTTATATATATATACCTCAAATATACTACAAATGCGTAACGACATATATGTTTATATCTCAAATATGCTACAAATGCGTACATGTTTTTCCCTTTTGAGCTTCTTTTGAGCCGATCAATTCTCAGATATTCTCTGCCTATGCTATATATCAGATGTACTACTTTCATTCACTGCACCTGGCAACGCTACACACACTGTGCATGGTTGTAGAACGCCAAGACTGTACACACCCAAACTTCAATCAAGATGATCCATTTTTTAATCCTTTGTAGTAAGGTTTAGACAAAGGAACGCTGTCTGGAATGGCCAGCAAGCCCTTGCATGTACAGCGAGAGATTCTGATCTGTGGCAGTATTCTATACTCAGAACTATTCTATATTTGGTATTTTTCGCAGGTGTTAGACACGGCATACGCAGTCTTAGATGAACAATCCGCTCCTCCCACAGTCGCTGTAAGAGGTTCCGAACTTCCTCTGCCAGAGCTCTCGGCCGAAACCATCACCACCACACACATGCTGGCCAAGGCGTGTCACCGGCGGTTTGCGGCACTGTGTGCGCTTGTGAAGACTATGCTCAGCGGGAATGTGCTGTTACGACAGGTATGGCGTTCAATTAAATCTGTATGGGAAGGCTCTATAATAATCTATGTAGACGTTTTTGTGTGTCACGTAATTAGGTTGGCTCCATATTCATCCATGTAGATGATTCGTATGTCACCAAGTTTTGCTCGCGACGATGTGCCAGCGGCGGTTGACGGCACTGTGTGTACTTGTGACACACACACGCATATGAATATGTGTGTGTAAAGACCTTAAAACTCCATAAAAACCCTAAACCTCACTTCATCTGTACCAATCAGTGCAATCAGACCACACACACCCATATGAATATGTGTGTGTAAAACCCCTTCTCTGCTGCACAGCTACACGCCATATAGACGTAGATATTTGACCGCTCTCAATGTCACAACATACCAACTCCTAGACAGTTATACACCAACAGCATATTCTCTACTCCACTGCACACGATGCCCATGCGCAGACAGTCTCCACCGCTCAGATACCTCAGCGATCACTTGCACAATTCATCTGCCGCTCAATCTCATGCAACTTCTTACCACACGTTTGGCCTGTCGTTATATATATATATCTATATATATATGTATTGTATATTGTCCCACTATACCTGCTCTCCGATGTACTTGTGCGAGTGTACGAATCTAACCAATGCCCACTCACGGCATCATTTCAAACAAACGCATACAACTCATTACCCTATGTCTGACCTGTCTGTCGTTACACACGTATATATATATACATATAGAGTGTCCCGACAGGCCTGCTATTCGATGTGCTTGTGCGCGTGTGTGAAGTAGATCACTACACACCCACGCGATATGGTGCCGATGCCGCATACGAACAGTTGATGTGCAATGTGGTACAGTACCATGAGGCTATGCTCTCTGTGTTCCAGACGGTGTGTGTTAGCCTGGGCCCCCAGTTGTTACCGTTTGCCGGTAGGATCTGCTACCTACTAAACCAAATGCGGAAGGTGAGTGTATACGTACAATATGTGAATAGATGTGGTGCATATATGTGTTTGTGTATATACATGCGTTTGCATACGTTATAAAGTATGCGTATGTTGTTTTTGGTTCGTGTGTAGTGAAGTACCACGAAGCAGTATTTCAGGGTTTTCTATTTACTACAAACTATGAGGGAGGCGGATATCTACTGATTGTCTACGCCAATATTGATATATTTGTATATTTATATACATACATACATATATATATATATATATGTGTGTGTGTGTGTGTGTGTGTGTGTGCGTGTATTATGTGCCCCGAGCGTTAGTGTGGACCTCTTTCAATTCACTATCCACTGTTTCGTATGTGGATTAGTGCGCACTCTATGCAAATTGATTAAGATCTATGTACGTGTATGTTTATATAAATCAACATGCGCATGAGCACCAAGGTGTACGTATACCTCGTACAATTACATTAGTAACTAGCGAGAGCGAGGGGCATGCAAATGCTCGTATTGCATCTATGCATTAACCTCGAAACGTTCAGCTACTAAACCCGTACACAGGTACATCACCACCACATCGCACATGGTATAGTTGTATACACGACAGGCTATGTGTGGATATACAATCTTACATCTGTTCCTTATACCTCGTACGGTTGCAGTTGCACCTAACCAAGGGGTCGACCTACCATGGATCCTCCAAGGTGCTGGTGCTGCAGTGCTACGTCTCGGCCGCTCAGTGTTTGGGGCCGGGTATGGATACAGCCACCACAGATAGCATAGTGGCCACCGTGTTCAAGGGGGTCAAACATATTGCTGCACAAACACAGAGGTGTGTACCAGACTCTGTGAGTGTGTGTGTGTGTGTGTATGTGTGTGTGTGGTTTGGTTCCGTTGTCTAGGGTTCATTGCGAGTATGCACGTGGCGACCACAGGGCAGCTTATCACAACACAAGGCCGGGTAGCATAACACAGGGAGGCTTTGCCTTCTATTGGGATCCATCTAACAGTGCGTGTGGCTGCATGCCTTTGGCTGTATATGCGCGAGTGTGCATAGGGCGTATGAAGTGCAGCTTACCACGCTAACTGCACTGTGTCGAACATAAGGAGATCACTGCCGATGGTGTGCGTATGTATGTCTTACGGACCTTTGGCCTCTACAAAATCGCCGGCGTATGTATTCCGCAAAAGTACCATTCAAGTGTACACAGTTTGTCATACTACGCCAAATAGGAAGCATGGATATTGACGTACGCTTATATACTCATATTTTTCTTTTTTAAAGTTTATATTTATTCTTATTCTTATTCTTATTCTTATTCATATTATTATATTATTTTTATATTTTATCGCCACTGTTTTACGTGACCGAACATCACGTGTACGAAAATACCTCTTTAAGTTTCTATTCCGAAGTCTGTCGACGTACGAGTATGGTGCCATATAGCCGATGTTCCATTGCTGACAGAATCACAAACACGGCATGCATGCAAGCATCGTGTGTACTTGGCAAAATACCTACACACACCCATCGATGTATGGATCACAAATGCGTCTAGTCTCGTATTACAAAACCAATGCGGTAAGCGCCTTTAAATGGGCTATTAACATGCGAATAACTGTATAATGAAACGACAGTGCCGACACACAAGCAAGCGCCACAGATAATGGTCAACTCTTTCAGTGGTGGATGGCTGCCATGGCAACGCTCGCGATTGTACTATCGCGACAGACCACACACCTCACAGCAGAAAAGCTGAGTGATCTAGGTATGACACGGGCATATGCCTATGGTGCAAGCGAGAATGTAATATAAACCATGTAAAATTATACACATGTGTGGGAGAGTTCACAACCTCGCATGCATAAAGCATAAACCCTATGAAACTCTTAAGCATATTAGGTAGTGTATGATACCGCGTACTTTAGGGTTTAGGGTTCTAAGGTTTTAGGAGTTTACCCAAAGGGCTCTCAGCCTGCGCAACAGACGCAGCCCCGAAAGCAGACTGATCATATAACGGGTGCACACTTGCGTGGATCAGTGGACAAACGCCCATTCTGCACTACCTGCAGCAGTGCTAATATATTGGCCTGACCGGTCCTAAATTTCACTACAGGTGCATGGACGTGTCTCCAACTTACGACGTACCAGGTGCACCCAACGCTGGCCCCAAACCTCCTCGGCAGACCCGAGTGTAGACTGGGCACGTACAAGGTGCTTAGGGCCATGGCTCTCAATTCACGGCCAACCCACTCGTCGTATATACAACAGGCTGTGCGAGTGTTCCAGAAGGGCATGGTAGATCCGGACATCACGGTAAGAGGGCGAGGATCAGGGTTCATATATATATATATATATATATATATGGGTGGGTGGTTGGGTGTAGATGTGGCTGTGGATGTGGCTGTGCGTGAGTGGGTGTATGTGTGTGTGTAGTAAATCATTTGGTATGTATCATTGTTTGAGCCCATAATGTTGTTGTACAAGGGCATTTATTGAATCAGATGGCACTGTGCGAGGGTGATGTAAAGGGAGTAAGCTGCTTGTATCACACATAAGTATAAGCTACCTGTGTGCACCCGTACGTATATGCTTCTTGTATGCACACGTGAATATCAGCTACTTGTATGCACCCGCAAGTCTACGATACTTCTATTCACACGTATGTAAACGCTACTTGTATGTACACAGAAGTATACGCTACTTCTAGGCACGTATGTATATGCTATTTATATGAACATGTAAGGATAAGCTACTTATATGCACACGTATGTATAATTTACTTGTATGCACACGTGAGTATAAGCTACTTATATGTGCACGTAAGTATACGCCACTTCTATGCACACGTAAGTATCCGATACTTGTATGCACATGTATGTATAAGCTACTTGTATACACGCGTAAGTGTAAGCTACTTGTATACACACGTAAGTATAAGCGATTTGTATATACACGTAAGCATAAGCGATTTGTATTCACACGTAAGCATAAGCTACTTGTATGCACACGTAATGTATACGTGTTTGTATATTACCCTGTATTGGTATAACAGGCTCTGTATGTGACAATGTGGGCGCTGCAATTTTCGGCCATCACAAACGTATTGATTTGACTTCGAATGGGCCGAGGACATGCGTCATGGTTCTATGATAGGGTTGGTGTGTTTAGGATAAAAGGTTTAAACTTGTGTCATATGTATATACAAAGGGCAAAGGATATCATCTCCCACCGATCATCCGCATAAACCCATACTCATATTAAACTCATATCCACTGAGTCCTGAATTCTTGCACTATTCTATTAGATAACTAAACTGAACTCTTATTGTAGACGGGGGATAGTGCTTGTATTCTGAAACTCGCGACCACTGCACGTTAGATAGCCCATAAGGAAGATGGCTATCTTAGTATGAACTGGAGGAGGATGTTTACTAATTGCCATTCTCTATTACAGGTGTCTGAATACTGCCACGAATCATCGCTCATATGCGACTGGCTGATCCATCCACGATTGCCGATCACGCAGAGGGTAGTGCCGGGGACTTCGGTATGTTTGACTATGCACTCGTTCGTGTGTCTATAAATATTGTGCCTATTCATGTATTTATAGATAGATAGATATATAAATAGATATATAAATAGATATATACATATATATATATATATATATATATATGTATATATATATATTTATTATTATATATATATATATGTATTTATGTGTATGTATGTACGTATGTATGTATATATATATATATAATCTATCTATCATCTATCTATCTCTATGTATGTATGTGTGTATAAGTGTATAAGTGTATATATATATATATATATGTATGTATGTATATATACGTATACATATATTCATTTATATATATCTATGAATCCAGTCTCATACCAATTTTTTGTTTATGCTTGCAGAGTAATCGACTGATAGGACTCTCCTTAGTGGAGGAGCGGTCCATTGAGTCGACGGCTGTGGACATGAGCTACACAGACATAGCCACGCACGCACACACAGAGACCAGGGCCAGCGTGGATACAATCACAGAGAATACCAGCCAAACAGAAGGAAGTATACAACCAACATCACACACTCAAATTCACGCTACAGTGATAGAGAAAGTAGAGCACGAGCACAAACCACAAGCGCACACAAGACGCGTAGAGGATGCACCTGAACAACCTACAGCCAAGCGCTCGCGTGTGCAGGCGAGTAATGAGCAAACGGGAGCTGAAGAGAAGACTGTCATAGCCCTAGTGGGGAGTGCGAATAGTAGTACTACAAAGGAGACTGAAATCAGAACACCCGCTGAGAGTACGAGCGAGGACAAAGGTACGCCTACGGGCGAACCAGACCTTCAGGCGTCGGGGCCAAGTGCTGCAAGTGCACATATAACATGGACAGACACGCTGAGAGAGACGGAGGTGAATTTGACACGCGACACTGACACGCCATCCAACACGGGTAACGTCGCACTGTCGGATGTAGGTACGAGCGTGCACGTGGGCGATAACGATGATGATGGCAGCGATATGGACGACATACCCGATATTGTAGACGAAGCACCGGATTCTGAATAGAAAGCTATTTTGCTTACAGAAGTGGATGAGGTTATAAATATACCTGTATGTGTACGGAGGGACCTGTTTGGGTATACAAATAATCATACTTCACTCAATAAAATTAGGACATGATTAAACGCTAAAGATTCAACGAGAGATTTCGCGGGTCAAGCCTATCTATCAGCTTGAAAGTGTCTCGCCCGCTGATTTAGTCTTAAATCACTGAGCAAAACAACTCATTTATGATTATACATATCCGTACAAATCTAATAGGATCTCAACGCCCACTAGATATTTTTTATCAGAAACGCCGACATTTACAGTACGCAAAAATTCGGAACTGCCGATTGCTTGTCCTCGTTATCCTCTCGCTACTAAATTGGGCCGGAATTGGCAATTTTTTTCGCCTAACGCACCTTTGTATCGTGTCACCGTCGGTTTTCTGGACCACATTATTCACACTGATAGTTACAGCATCAGTCAGATTCGCAGTAGAATTGCCATCGCTATTTATCCCAATACCGCCTATAGTCTCAACTCGTTCGCCCTCAATCCACTGTTCAAACCTCATCCCTTATACTCACCCCATCGACCGCACTCGAATCTACTTAAGTCCTTTAAGTTCACATTCCCCGATTTGAAGTCTGTATTGCATCCCATAATAGCGCTCTCCTTTAGCTTAGAGGCCATATTTTGAGAATGGTCGAGTGCTGTCTTCACTAGTCCCGGTTGTATATACATAAACACATACATATATATGTATATTCATACTCCGGTACCTCCGATGCCGCTAGCAAAGATTTCAATTACAAGGTGCTGCCAATATTTAAGTGTGAATAAAAGTGGTATGTTCTACAAAATCAAGAAGAGCCAGGATCTGATTTAGCATCAGAACAGGCTCATAGAGCGAGGAGTGCCATTCTTCAGCAAGACATCGAACCAAACTATATATACTCATTTTTTCATATCTATTTCGAGTGGCCGTGGACGTACCCCCTCACACAATATTATGTGAACCTCTGACTTGATTATTTGATTCGATTTTATCTACGCATGCGCGCATGCCATCAGCCGGATAGCCCTAATTTACAAATACCTCAAGTACACGAACTCACGGTTTGCTTCAAGAACTTGAGCATGTTCACCACACCACCCTGCGTCTCCACATCTGCACCCACCTGCGCGTAGGCTCGTAGATTCTCTACAGTCGGGTTCCAGGGCAATTTGAGTCCCAAAGGCATACGGAAGGGAGCGCGGAAGACACTCTTGTGGACCTCGTCGTACAGCATTGAATTGTGCACCCATCCAACACCACTCTGCACGTCCTCTGCTGTCGCTCCGGGTGCTCCACCCCACACCATGTTCGGAATGATAAAGACGAATCCAGTCCAGGCATTCACCGCCACAGTACCATAATTGAGGTTCGCAATAGCCTTCTCAAAGACTTGCTTATTATCCGCCTCAGACTTGGGGTCGATGACGATTGTCACACCAAGCGTGCCATACAAGCGCTCGTTGCAGAATGCCACAGATTGGTTTAGGAAATCCTTCACACTGCCGTCGGTCTGGTCCATCTCCAGAACCGCCGCGAAAGGTGTCCATGATTCCCACACAAGGGCTTTCTCGTCCTGGGCAACCGTACTACTCTTGAGATCAGTTACTAGAGTGGTTTCTAGATGATCTGCACTTTTCTTGGTTTGACCTACTACCGCTGCTCGGTTACCGTAGTGGTCTACAATCTCTGCGTGACGCTTGTGCGAGTTGGGGTAGTATGGGTTGCGCGTAGGTACACTCGCTAGAGCCTCCTTAAGCCCAGCAAGGAACTCCTCTTTCTGCGCCCACTTACTGTCCACCACAAATACCTTAGACGCCACACAGTTGAAGGAGTTGTTGTGCGCGACTGTTCCTGCCAGGTGCTGGACTTGATTGTCCATCTCAGCCTTGCTCCATTCTCCGGGAGTAACCAGGACGGGACTCACACAGCCCAATTCCGAACAGAATTCCTTATCGCACGACTTATTGCCAGCCTGCTTATTCCTCTTGATGGTCTCTGCATCACCGGGACCCCACACAATCTGGTCGTGCGTCGCACCAGAGCCAGTCATGTGCATCTTATTCAAACTCGGGTGTGAAGTGAGGTACTTGCCCACGTCCACTCCACCTGTAATACTGCAAACCACGCCAGCTTCGATGAAAGGTGCATACACCATCTCAAAGAACTTGTGACCGTAGTCATTCACGGGGTTCCATTTGAGGAGCACCACATCTTGCATGTTGAAAAGATAATATAAAACATCACCTGTTTGGATCGCAGTTTGATTACCCGCACCGAGTACCAAGGCAACATCCCCAGAGTAGTCTCGATCGAGGGCTCTAGAACCTTGCTTGGGCTTCTGACCTGCTTTTAGGTCTACATGCTCTACCCAAAGCTCACCAGATAGCACACCAAAGACCGCCTTCTCAGTTATGTTGGACGGGAACACCTTGCACACAGTACTTTTACCGTCGATACTCTCGGACATACCTCCATACGCGCCAGATACTGCATATGGCTTCTTGCTAGCCTGTTGCTTGGCCAGAGGTTCAAAAGTGGCGATGTAGTAATTCAATGACTTGCCCTGTGCTTGAGCCATACCGAAAATCTCTTCGCCGAGTAGTTGTTCGTAGTCATGGTGATCATCCACATAACCCTTGGCCTTCATAGCAGCTTTTGCCCACTCCAAACCATGTTCATGCAAAAGCACTTTGCTCTTTTTCAGCATCTATACTTAGCGTTTATTTGCGATAGTGAATTTGGAATATATGAGGTATAGCGAACGATATCTGCTATATCAATCATGATATTGGATAAATAACCGGCCAAAGCGACTCAAAAGTAGAACAAATATACTTATCACAATACAAGTGAGGCAAAGCGGATAATACTCGCAAGCGATAGGTCCATCAGAATAAGGCCAGAGCAATAATACGATTAATACATCTTATCGGATCTACAACAATAACACATGGGCAGACATACGTAAACAAATTTCGATCTGAGGGTGCCACAATCCAATCCACCGTACCTTCACTTTGTCTGCAAACGATGTGTTGACCCATTTCTTCTTGTTCGCTTGCAATTTCTCAATTTGCGAATCGATAAGTGGGAAGCTCATGGTGGCGTTATAGTATGTTCAGGATGCACATATGGATGGCGGAGCAACTACGGTTTGACTATTTATATAAATATATATATATATACATACAACTCTACATAATTTACAATATTGTTGTGCGTTTCACTGTTTATCGAGATGAATATCATTTTGTGCGTTTCACTGTTTATCGAGATAAATATCACATCATAAATATTGTGCATATAATTTTTTATATCTAAATATTTTAGATCTTCACTGCCCACTATGCTCAGACGGTCAGTATGGCAGTGTGAAAAACCCTAAACAACTAAACACTACACAGAATAGTGAATACAGAATATTTACTGTGGCGCCGGCGCGCCGCCGTGACGGCCTGCCAGCTGCGGCAGCGGTGTCAGATGTCAGCCTGCCAGTGTGCCGCACAGGCTTGACAAATAGGGCATTTCAGGTATTCAGAGTTAATGTGGCTTGTAGCCACTGTGGACTGTGGAGTCGGAGGTGTCGTAGATCCTTTAAAGGATGGCTCTTATTGGCATGTGGCATGAGCTCTCTTCATCTTAGTGTTGTGAGTGGGTCAGTGGGACTGTGGACACCTCTGGACACTCTCTGCAGTCTGGACTGTGTGAGGGACTGGTCTGTGAGACTGTTGGTCGTATGTGGGAGCGTATGGTTTCTGTGGTTTTTTTGGTAAATATATGTAAATAGTACAAATATCTAATTTAGAAGGCTATGACAAAACAAACAAATACGTCCCTCTGGATAGGGTCTTGATCGGAAATCAAGGTTTCTCGTAGCGGAAATCGAAAATTTAGCAGAGACCTAAATCCAGAGGGCCGTATTGAATTGTCACAAACACGATTCAGTTTCCAATGGATGTTTATTGGTTGTCTATCAGTTCGGCGGGATTTTCCTCCACTCATTGGCGAATGATTTACTGCCAATTTATGTACTACAATGTGTACCGTATTTGGTACAAGTATGAGAAACCGTACTGTGGCCGCACTTATTGTGATTTTATTGGTTCAGACAAAGGTCAGGGACAGATTTATAATTTGTTATTTCCCCTCCTCCTGGATTTTGGGGCATAAACCCTAAAACATAGTAGCACATCCGAACGGCCGAACCGCCTAAATATAAATTGAACACAGCCAAAAACAAAACCAAATATTTTATACATAACACACAAAAAGAAAGAAAATTACAATTGTGTAACCAAAATCAAGATATAATTGTTTCATAAAAAGGACCGGTCATTGAGAGTATGATTTTTGAGAGTTGAGGCGACTTTATTTATGTCTTTTTTCTTGTGTTTAAAAAAAAAAGATATGAGTGTGACGATATTGTTTTTCATTTATATATTTATTTTAAAACAACACAAAAACAAAAGCAAATAAATATGACCTTCGTATTTTCTCTTTTTTGTTTTTGTATGTTTTCTTTAAATACAGATAGCCATCAGCCATGCACAATTTAGGAGGCTAAATATTTTAAATGCCAGCCATGTGATCAGTGATGACTTTTTGTCAGTGTAAAATAACAAGCGCCCTTTTTGCTGCCGGTTTTCTCCTTTTTCGTTTTATAGTATATATAGTAGTAGTAAAAAACCCCCCCCCCAAAAAAAACAAAACAAATAGTAGACAGTCATGACTCTTGAGGCTGGATATGAAGACTTGAATAAATGACGAGATCAAAATTTGATTTTTTTTTAATTTTAAAAAAAGCATAGAAACAACAAAAACAACAAAAACAAAAAAAAACATAGATAGCCTTCTAAAATAAAGACCAAAACATACCCTTCTCAAAAAAAGACACCAAAGGGAACAAACAAGACTGAACTTGAAAAAAAAAACGACAAGAGGCTATGTTTCTTTACAGTGGGTCCTCGACTCCTCGCAACCTGTCCCTGACCATCACAGGAAAAAAATGAGACATCTATCGATTAGCTAAGAGGGTTTCGGCTGATCGGACCATATGTAGGTAAATGCTATTATAGTCCCCGAGTCCCCGGGCCAGAAACACACCATATTTTGGACGTATTATAATGAGGATTCGTGCGATCTTATGTAACTTTGTGTATATTATACGCTGTGCGCGTGTATTTGTTCCATTCTGTGATAAAGTAACCAAGCGTCTGTTGCTACGACTGCATGCCTATGAGGTATAAAGTATATGATAGGAATATGAGAAAGTTTGATTGATATCAGGAGTTTAATACTGTTTTTTTAAACCAATTGAAGAAATCCTTTTTAGAGAACACTAATATATGAGCCAATAATACTAGCTTTTGTGATAAAGAAACCAAACGTCTGTTTGTTAGTACGATCTACCGACTTGCGACACGCGGCGCCAACCCTCCGTATAAGTGGTGAGCTTATCACGCCGACGCTTGCAGACGCACCTTGGAGCACACGTTACCTCCCCCTGAAGATGGCGCCCACACATGCCGAACCGAAACACTCCAAATATCTGGGGTTCCCATTCTCTCACGGAGTACCAGGAATCAACCTCGCCAGACATATGGAATCCCTGGTTGCAGCATTGTCACTGGGTATCGCCGCCTTTTTTGCGCTTATGGCTTCCATGGCTTCAGCTGACGACACCCCCGCAACCGACTGGTGATGTTCTGAACATTCATCCTATCCACGGCTACATATGGGCTGAACTGCGCTTTGATTTAGCACTCATTCAAGCAGCAGCCATCATCACGGGCACTAAATACCCCTCTGACGCAACCCGCCTGGGCCCACGACTAATCATCACTGCGCTTCCCGTACAGTATCTATGCTCACCTGAAAACTGTACACAAAACCACGGGCGGGCGTATACCCGACCATGTAGCCTTCCACCAACGCTGTGACGTAAATAGGAAGAACTCAACGAAACGCTGGTCCAACAAGGAGATCGTGGCAATGGCCCGGCGCCAATACTACTACCAACTGGTTATGGGTAAACCGCCAACCTCAAACCGAGACAGAGCCAGACACGACAGCTTCATTTGCTGCTTCGAAACTACACCAATCCGGTTCTGTGTTATGATTGTATCGAATACATGTAAACTTTGATGGAAATTACTAAGTATATATATATATATATATATATATATATATATATATATATATATATATATATATACTAGGTTTCAAACTATATTAAACTAAAATACAATTTAGTCAGTTAGGATTTAGCAGTGGTAGCTTGTGTAAGAATATGATCGGGACTGCCTCTTGTTGAGAGCCTAAATATCCTCGATCACACAGGGCGTACCTCTAGCTGTTCTTTATTGAATAATTTTCACTAGAAGTACTAAGTGTTCATGACCACATGCCTAATTTGTAGATAGACATAATAACGTAAGTCACGTTAATATATTAGTGTAAACTTCGATGGAAGTTACTAGGTTTCAAACTATATTAAACTGAAATACAATTTAGTCAGTTAGGATTTAGCAGTGGTAGCTTGTGTAAGAATGATCGGGACTGCCTCTTGTTAAGAGCCTAAATATCCTCGATCACACAGGGCGTACCTCTAGCTGTTCTTTATTGAATAATTTTCACTAGAAGTACTAAGTGTTCATGACCACTTGCCTAATTTGTAAATAGACATAATAACGTAAGTCACGTTAATACATTAGCTGATATAAATAAAGTTCCATCTGAAGAAAAGTTAAAAAAAAAAAAAAAGACTTATTGGATTTTGGAGATTGGCGGGAGGACCAAAATCTATAAGTAGTAGTTCGGAGATTATAAAATTTAGTTTATAATATCCTACATCTACTAATGTCTCAAATAGGTCCAAGTAGATGAGTCATACCAAATACTCAGGCTATTGGAGCCATCAAAGTGAATTTAGAACACTTTGGAAATATTGGAAAAAGAGCTTGTACTAAATTATTTAAAATACAAATAAAACCAATGTATTATCTCAATTGATCTTGATATTTTAGACTGACCGGAGGCCGTATTTCTACATAGCCCCCAGTAGCTTTTAGAACTACGAACGTACGTTAAGATACGATCTAGTTGGTAAAGCGAAAACCAAAGTAAAAACGGTTTCGGTCATGGCTTATCGAGTAAGTATGTGCCTATATGTACGAGTTCAAGACTCATGTTGTACTCTATGTCGTTTAGTATTTGGTCCAGTAACCATTTCCGATGTAGGCGCCTTACGTTTATTATTTGGTAAGGTAATAGCCAAAGGCTGTTCTTCATTAGTAAGTAAGTTTGAACAATTTTCTGCACTGTTGGTAAGCAGATCAGAAAGTTTAGTCACGTAGGAAGTAGGTGGCAAATAGGGAATTTCAGATCCGTCAGGGTTTGTAGTCACCTGAGGAAACCCTTTTCGTTTATCTCGTGTGTTCTTATGTAAACGCTTATTCCATTTCATATTAAAGATACGAAGAAAGTCGCGAGATTCACGAAATGTATCGGAGGTTAGCCAAGCTACTGTCCCATCCATGAAACGGGTCTTGTAGTAAGTGTAACCGTCTTTGGATGTTTTGTCAATTATATCTTTGACTTGTGACTCCATAACTGGTACATCAGAATCAAATGAGCGAGCGAATGAGAGTTCGGAGGTAGGGATACGGTGAGTGTCTAGATTGGTTGCGCTAGTACCATCAATGTTATTCACTTCGTAAGTATCACTCTTCTCATCATGGTAGGAAATAACAAAAGGTCCTATCGTCTTAGAAGAGAGTTCGGTAACGTTGGCGTTTCGATTTATAATGTTAACGTAATCGCCGACTTTGAACTGAACAATGTTCTTAGTGTTATTCCATCGGTCATACGCTTTAAGTAGAACGCGATTTTTGTGCTCGAGTAAACAGGGGGGGTAAACAACGTTCTGCATATGCTCGATCTTTTTTGTAGCCACGGGGTAGCGTGTTTCTCGAGCGCAGTTTTATCAAACGTTGCTTGTAATTCACTATAGCGGCCAAAGAAATAGTGAAACGGAGTGTTCCAGTTTGAGGATTCATGCAGTTATTCATTTGAGTCTGAACCCATTTCAAATGATAAGGCCACATATCCTCAACGTCGTCTAGTGCGGTACGCAAGAGTTTCTTAAGTTCTCTATGACGTGTCTCATTTGCACCCTGCGTTTGAGGTTTGTAAGGAACACCACGCCTATGGGTCATGCCTGATACGAGTATAAGTGCCTCCATTACGTCGGTACAAACCTCACTACCGTTATCAGAACATAGTACTCGGGGAAACCGAAGTCATTGAAGACGTGATAGCATAATTCTGCCACTGTTTGTGGACGTTTGTTCGGTATTGCATAAAGCAAGTTATAGCCCGAAGCCACACATAAGAAATGACAGATATATACATCGCCAGTATGCTTGGATCGCGGGAGTTTAACCAAATCGACTATGACTCGGCGCATCGGTTGGTCTTCTGTCACACTTTTTTTAGGGGTGCCCAACCGTATCGCTTGATCTGGCTCTTTTCACAATCAGTACAGCGTCGGTATACTTCACGTATGGTTTCTTTCAGCGCCGGGTGATCAAGCCCTGCACGAATAGCCATTTTATAAGTATGCTCATATGCTCGATGCGTTAAATTATGTATAATTTTAACTCTACTTTCGAGCTCCTCTAAGTCAGTCAGATTCTGCGTAACGCTGGCTGGATGAACCGTAGTCCTGTTGGAAAGGGCAACCTCAGTATCAGGAGGGTAGACTCTGAGATACATAATTGACAACATTGGATTGTTGAAGTATCTTCTTCAGTTGTTTCGCAACTCCTGGCTGTTCTTTAAGCAGCGCTTTAAGTAGTTGAGTGCGAGCTTCAGGTTCTCTTAGAGTTTTGAGTCTTTGATCCATGGCCTTAGCTAGTTCCATGTTTTTACGATCTAATGCCGTTTCAATCGGCATTATCTCGACTACAATCTTGTTGGGTGCATGTGTTGTACGAGTCTTGATCTTTTGTTCAAACTCTTTGGAACTCCTCTAGTTTAGCTAAGAATTCGGTTGAGGTTTCCACTAAGGACAACA
>LUCW03000204.1:0-17500 GCA_001586965.3 Sphaeroforma sirkka
GTTTACATATTTTTTCAGTTATATAGTAGTTACAGTAGTGTACTGCTTCTAGACTGTCTGACATCAAATTTACTATCCAGCAATTACTATGGCTAAGGGTACTTCTAAAGGCAAGGGAGCCGCTAGCTCTAAGCCTGCTAAGCCTGCCGAGGTTCCTGAGGTCCCTGTGGAAACACCTAGCCTGTCTGGAGTTGAGCCTGCCGAGGATACTGTTGGGGAAGCAAATTCTGAGGTTGGTACAGAGGATTATTCTGAGGATGACTCGTCGGATCCTAAAGCCTTGGAAGAAGAGGTATCTACTACCGCGGAAAGGCTCGCCAGCGTCCGTGTATCACCTAGGAGTGAAGCTCAGGACCCCAGCATTTTGCCCCCTGACCACGTGCCGTCAAATATTGGGGATAAACGTCGAAAGGCTGGAAAATTCGTGGATACGAATGTCGGGGCATTATAACTCCACATCTAAAGGACACTCCAGCACAAATCCGGAGTGAAAAGGAAGTATTGGACCTGTCCGAAAATTTCGGTTTCGCCATCGATGGAGAAGCCATTCCATTCAGCTCAAATCTTGGGGCCGAAGCTGAGGACGCCATAACTCGACAACGAGTGGCTGGATCCTCTCAATCTCGACGCCAATTGAACCGCACTGAAGCGCTCTTGAAGGAGCTAGCGGCAGCAGCAGTTGTGGACCCCTCTATCGTGTCCCACTTGGCTGATATTCTTCCTATACCGAAGAAGAAAAAAAAAATTCGGGCCGGGTTTCGAGACCCGAGACCTACTGGTTTACCAGCCAGTATGTTTACCACTAAGCCAATTACCACTGGCGAGATAGATAATATTTCAAAATTTAATCTCTATAGCTCTGATGCTACCATCGACCATCCTCTTGACAAACCTAACCCTGTCAGAGGATATGATCGTATGGAACTCGATGAGGCTTACCATCCTCGTAATATCGACCCTCATTTGCCAACTAACCCTGGTAATCACGATTTTGGCAATCGCTACACCAGTACCTCGTTAGAGAGTTCCCGCTCTAATCCTGAGGATGAGGAAGTGAGAACCAGACATACTCGTCTCAGGCTATTACGCTCTGGTATGCAAGTCCTTGAGGACCGTCTATTGAATGACTCTGACCTTGACGATAGGAAAGCGGATAACATTCGCTATCTAATCGATAACAAGAGAAAGGGAAATAGACACCATCTTGGCACTAGCAGCCCGTAGCACTGAGCATGAGCCTCGTGAACACTTAGAACCAAGCTTTATAAAGCAGCTAGGTAACGCGCAGGCTGAGGTCGATTTCTCTACTAATGAGAGTACAGTGGAGACACTGAAGGCCTTCGACCAACTTAAGGAGTCTGCCAGCCTTAGGGATAAGCAGATGATGAATGCCTTTATTCATTTCTGTGAGCCAGGTGAATGGCGAACTATCTTGAAGGCTCATGAGCCCAACTGGAAAGCCCTACCCTGGCACCAGTTGCGTGATAATATACTTAACACCTTTTTTTTGAAGATGCACGTGACCGTGAACTTCTAGAGTCTCGCAAGTTCTTTGCGAACGATACCACTATTCGAGGTGCTCTAGCTCATATGACACATATGAATACACGGATGGGTGGTCGTACCTATACTGGCGAATATTTATTAATTTGTCAGATGATGGAGACTCTGGGAGCTAACCTCTTTAAGAAAGTCAATGATGACATCATCGCCTATGGTGATTTGCGATCTATGCCTTGGTCTGTCTTTGAGAAGATAGTACACAAGCATACCAATTCCTCTACTAGAGTACTTAGTACCACGAGCTACACCCAGCCCACTAAGCGAAACGCAGTAGAGACTAATACTGCGCGTAGTACTAAGAAACCTCGCACTACTACTGGAGGGGGTACTGGCTCTACTTCTACCGAACCGAAAGGTGATAAGAAGGTGAGAGCGCCTTGCAAGAAGTGTGGTTACAACCTCACAAAACGTAATGGCAAGTGGAATGGTAGACACGACCCTGTTAAGTGTGCACCAGGCAAGCCAGATTTTGGACACTATATGAAAGAGTGTGCTACTTGCAAAGGGTACTAACGGTTGGCACAAAGAGGATTGCAAGGACTTACCAGACGTCCAAGTTAAGCACTGACAGTACCATATGTGCGCACTAGAGCAAGATTATGAGAAAATGTTCAATAAAATCTATACCAAAGGAGATGAACGTATCTTTCAAACAGTTTTCGTAAATGGAGAAAAAAAAGTTATGGCACTATTTGATCCAGGGGCTGAAGTCTCTGCTATCTCATGCCGAGTAGCCTACGCTACGATATGGCTGTCCATAACGAAACAACTGATTTAATCTTGGGAAATGGCAAAGTTACTACTTGCGAACAAGCCATTGACTATGCACACATAATGCTGTCAGATAGAAGAGAAGTGAAGACTCACCTAATCGTTACTGACATGTCTCAGAAATACGATTTAATTATAGGTATGACTGATCTTCTCAGTTTAGGTATAACACTCACTGGTCTGCCTAATGGGCTAGACCCGAATAAAGATCAGTCAGATGATAATATGTTAAAGATACCTAAACCTCCGGAAGGTGAAGCAAAGGATATGATTCCGCACTTCACCGATATAATTATTATGGACTTAATTATACAAAACAGGAAGATTGCAATAACTGACTGGTGTATGTTTAAGTTCTCTAATGGGTACGTTAGACTTGACTTGACAAACGTCGACTTCTCTAAGTTAAAGTGTCCTTCACATAACTACGTGAGTTGGAGACACAAAGACGTTGTCAAAACCCAAATCGAAGATTGGTTAAAACAGGGTCTAATTGAAATCAATTATGATGCAACCCCAGTTAACTTAGCTCTCTTAGCGGTCGATCAATATAAATCTGATGGAACGTTTAGTAAAACAAGAGTAGTACTAGACCTGTCGCCAATCAACAAACTAATTCCGCAACATAGTTTTCCCTTACCTAAGATAAGCGAGATACTACGCAAAATGGAGGGTGCGACTATCTTTTCCAAGATAGACTTAAAAGCTGCATTCCATCAACTACAGATATATGAGCCTCATAGGAAATACTTTTCCTTTACTTGGCAAGGTAAGAAGTACCAGTTTAAAGGTGCACCTGAAGGCTTACACATGTTACCTTCTTTCTTCCAACAAGTTATGATGGAACTATTTGCGGACCTGTCGTATAACGTATCAGTCTATTTAGATGATATAGTTATCTTTACAAAGACAGCACATGAACATGCTAAACTCGTTAAAGAAGTCTTAAAGCGACTTAATCATGCTAAACTTAAGATTAACGAAGACAAGTGTTCTTTTGCTAAAGATACTATACACTTACTTGGCTACAAAGTATCTGCAGCAGGGTAGAAATTGATCCTGGCAAGAAACAGTTTCTGTTGGATTTATCAACACCAATTACTGGAAGAGATGTGAACTCTGTGTGTGGGTTTGTTAACTTCTTCTCGGATTCGGTACCGCATCTTTCTCATTACTTAAAGCCTTTCAGTCACCTACGGCTGCACAAAGGACCTTTGGGAAAGCTTTGGACTAAAGAATGTGATGATGCATTTAAACTAGTCAAAAGTAAAGTAATGGACGCACCCATCATGCAGTACCCTGTGGATGGTGTCCCGTTCCAAGTAGCAACCGACGCTTCAGATCGAGCGGTAGGTGGAGTGCTTTACCAAACGATAAATGGTAAACCGCGCTACATACAATTCTTTAGCAAGAGTTATAATAAGAGTCAACGGAATTACCCTACCGTTAAACAAGAGCTCCTTGCTATAGTTACTGCGCTAAGACAGTTTAAAGACTACCTTTATGGAAGTTACTTTACTGTCGCCTGTGATCAAAAGTCTTTAACATACTTAAAAGATATGAACCCTGATTCACAGTTGGTGAGCCGCTGGCATGACATTATTGCCAAGTTCGCCTTTAATATAAACACATTCCAGGAATACATAACCATCTTCCTGACATGCTCTCTCGACTTGTGCCCGACTACCAGAAAACAGTCAAAGAGTTATTAGCAACCGATTGGATGCTAAATAAGAAATGGTTTAACCTCGCTCAATCACGATGGGGTCCATTTACTGTTGATATGTTTGCCGCAGAACATAACAAACAGGTTTCTGAATATAGGTCGTTGACTCATCCTAAAGGTGATGCATTTCAGCTTGACTTATCAAAGCATAATGCGTGGGCTAACCCACCTTGTCAACTTATCGCACAGTTGTTAAATTATGTTAATATTACTAAATCTACCATTACGCTGTGTTGTCCCTTACGTAACTCCGACCCATGGATACGTGATTTAATTAATATGATTCAAGACGAACCTATTTATGTCGACCGTGAAACCGACACGTTCTTGTATCAGGGATCCTATTCTATTAAGAAGACGCCTTGGAAACACACCATTGTTTGTCGCATCGGTCCTGCAGGTACCACTAAGTGGAAACCCTCAACCGAATTCTTAGCTAAACTAGAGGAGTCTAAAGAGTTTGAACAAAAGCTCAAGACTCGTACAACACATGCACCCAACAAGATTGCAGTCGAGGTAATGCCGATTGAAACGGCATTAGATCGTAAAAAACATGGAACTAGCTAAGGCCATGGATCAAAGACTCAAAACTCTAAGAGAACCTGAAGCTCGCACTCAACTACTTAAAGCGCTGCTTAAAGAACAGCCAGGAGTGGCGAAACAACTGAAGAAGATACTTCAACAATCCAATGTTGTCAATTATGTATCTCAGGACTCTACCCCTCCTGATACTGAGGTTGCCCTTTCCAACAGGACTATGGTTCATCCAGCCAGCGTTACGCAGAATCTGACTGACTTAGAGGAGCTCGAAAGTAGAGTTAAAATTATACATAATTTAACGCATCGAGCATATGAGCATACTTATAAAATGGCTATTCGTGCAGGGCTTGATCACCCGGCGCTGAAAGAAACCATACGTGAAGTATACCGACGCTGTACTGATTGTGAAAAGAACCAGATCAAGCGATACGGTTGGGCACCCCTAAAAAAGTGTGACAGAAGACCAACCGATGCGCCGAGTCATAGTCGATTTGGTTAAACTCCCGCGATCCAAGCATACTGGCGATGTATATATCTGTCATTTCTTATGTGTGGCTTCGGGCTATAACTTGCTTTATGCAATACCGAACAAACGTCCACAAACAGTGGCAGAATTATGCTATCACGTCTTTAATGACTTCGGTTTCCCCGAGTACTATGTTCTGATAACGGTAGTGAGTTTTGTACCGACGTAATGGAGGCACTTATACTCGTATCAGGCATGACCCATAGGCGTGGTGTTCCTTACAAACCTCAAACGCAGGGTGCAAATGAGACACGTCATAGAGAACTTAAGAAACTCTTGCGTACCGCACTAGACGACGTTGAGGATATGTGGCCTTATCATTTGAAATGGGTTCAGACTCAAATGAATAACTGCATGAATCCTCAAACTGGAACACTCCGTTTCACTATTTCTTTGGCCGCTATAGTGAATTACAAGCAACGTTTGATAAAACTGCGCCCGAGAAACACGCTACCCCGTGGCTTCAAAAGATCGAGCATATGCAGAACGTTGTTTACCCCTGTTTACTCGAGCACAAGAATCGCGTCCTACTTAAAGCGTATGACCGATGGAATAACACTAAGAACATTGTTCAGTTCAAAGTCGGCGATTACGTTAACATTATAAATCGAAACGCCAACGTTACCGAACTCTCTTCTAAGACGATAGGACCTTTTGTTATTTCCTACCATGATGAGAAGAGTGATACTTACGAAGTGAATAACATTGATGGTACTAGCGCAACCAATCTAGGCACTCACCGTATCCCTACCTCCGAACTCTCATTCGCTCGCTCATTTGATTCTGATGTACCAGTTATGGAGTCACAAGTCAAAGATATAATTGACAAAACATCCGAAGACGGTTACACTTACTACAAGACCCGTTTCATGGATGGGACAGTAGCTTGGCTAACCTCCGATGCATTTCGTGAATCTCGCGACTTTCTTCGTATCTTTAATAAGAAATGGAATAAGCGTTTACATAAGAACACACGAGATAAACGAAAAGGGTTTCCTCAGGTGACTACAAACCCTGACGGATCTGAAATTCCCTATTTGCCACCTACTTCCTACGTGACTAAACTTTCTGATCTGCTTACCAACAGTGCAGAAAATTGTTCAAACTTACTTACTAATGAAGAACAGCCTTTGGCTAATACCTTACCAAATAATAAACGTAAGGCGCCTACATCGGAAATGGTTACTGGACCAAATACTAAACGACATAGAGTACAACATGAGTCTTGAACTCGTACATATAGGCACATACTTACTCGATAAGTCATGACCGAAACCGTTTTTACTTTGGTTTTCGCTTTACCAACTAGATCGTATCTTAACGTACGTTCGTAGTTCTAAAAGCTACTGGGGGGCTATGTAGAAATACGGCCTCCGGTCAGTCTAAAATATCAAGATCAATTGAGATAATACATTGGTTTTTATTTGTATTTTAAATAATTAGTACAAGCTCTTTTTCCAATATTTCCAAAGTGTTCTAAATTCACTTTGATGGCTCCAATAGCCTGAGTATTTGGTATGACTCATCTACTTGGACCTATTTGAGACATTAGTAGATGTAGGATATTATAAACTAAATTTTATAATCTCCGAACTACTACTTATTGATTTTGGTCCTCCCGCCAATCTCCAAAATCCAATAAGTCTTTTTCTTTTTTTAACTTTTCTTCAGATGGAACTTTATTTATATCAGCTAATGTATTAACGTGACTTACGTTATTATGTCTATTTACAAATTAGGCAAGTGGTCATGAACATTTAGTACTTCTAGTGAAAATTATTCAATAAAGAACAGCTAGAGGTACGCCCTGTGTGATCGAGGATATTTAGGCTCTTAACAAGAGGCAGTCCCGATCATTCTTACACAAGCTACCACTGCTAAATCCTAACTGACTAAATTGTATTTTAGTTTAATATAGTTTGAAACCTAGTAATTTCCATCGAAGTTTACAAGCGTAGGCTACTCGGCGTGAGATAGCAGAGACTTCAGCCCCTGGATCAAATAGTGCCATAACTTTTTCTCTATTTACGAAAACTGCTTGATAGATACGTTCATCTCCTTTGGTATGGATTTTATTGAACATTTTCTCATAATCTTGCTCTAGTGCACACATATGGTACTGTCAGTGCTTAACTTGGACGTTCGGTAAGTCCTTGCAATCCTCTTTGTGCCAACCGTTAGTACCCTTGCAAGTAGCACACTCTTTCATATAGTGTCCAAAATCTGGCTTGCCTGGTGCACACTTAACAGGGTCGTGTCTACCATTCCATTTGCCATTACGTTTTGTGAGGTTGTAACCACACTTCTTGCAAGGCGCTCTCACCTTCTTTTCACCTTTCGGTTCGGTAGAAGTAGAGCCAGTACCCCCTCCAGTAGTAGTGCGAGGTTTCTTAGTACTACGCGCAGTATTAGTCTCTACTGCGTTTCGCTTAGTGGGCTGGGTGTAGCTCGTGGTACTAAGTAGTCTAGTAGAGAGATTGGTATGCTTGTGAACTATCTTCTCAAAGACAGACCAAGGCATAGATCGCAAATCACCATAGGCGATGATGTCATCATTGACTTTCTTAAAGAGGTTAGCTCCCAGAGTCTCCATCATCTGACAAATTAATAAATATTCGCCAGTATAGGTACGACCACCCATCCGAGTATTCATATGTGTCATATGAGCTAGAGCACCTCGAATAGTGGTATCGTTCGCTAAGAACTTGCGAGACTCTAGAAGTTCACGGTCACGTGCATCTTCAAAAAAGGTGTTAAGTATATTATAACGCAACTGGTGCCAGGGTAGGGCTTTCCAATTGGGCTCATGAGCCCTCAAGATAGTTCGCCATTCACCTGGCTCACAGAAATGAATAAAGGCATTCATCATCTGCTTATCCTTAAGGCTGGCAGACTCCTTAAGTTGGTCGAAGGCCTTCAGTGTCTCCACTGTACTCTCATTAGTAGAGAAATCGACCTCAGCCTGCGCGTTACCTAGCTGCTTTATAAAGCTTGGTTCTAAGTGTTCACGAGGCTCATGCTCAGTGCTACGGGCTGCTAGTGCCAAGATGGTGTCTATTTCCTTTCTCTTGTTATCGATTAGATAGCGAATGTCATTCAATAGACGGTCCTCAAGGACTTGCATACCAGAGCGTAATAGCCTGAGACGAGTATGTCTGGTTCTCACTTCCTCATCCTCAGGATTAGAGCGGAAACTCTTTAACGAGGTACTGGTGTAGCGATTGCCAAAATCGTGATTACCAGGGTTAGTTGGCAAATGAGGGTCGATATTACGAGGATGGTAAGCCTCATCGAGTTCCATACGATCATATCCTCTGACAGGGTTAGGTTTGTCGAGAGGATGGTCAATGGTAGCATCAGAGCTATAGAGATTAAATTTTGAAATATTTCTTCTCTCACCAGTGGTAACTGGCTTAGTGGTACACGTACTGGCTGGTAATCCAGTAGGTCTCGGGTTCGAAACTGGGCCCGAATTTTTCTTCTTCTTCTTAATAGGAAGAATATCAGCCAAGTGGGACACGATAGAGGGGTCCACAACTGCTGCTGCTGCTAGCTCCTTCAAGAGCGCTTCAGTGCGGTTCAATTGGCGTCGAGATTGAGAGGATCCAACCACTTGTTGTCGAGTTATGGCGTCCTCAGCTTCGGCCCCAAGATTTGAACTGAATGGAATGGCTTCTCCATCGATGGCGAAACCGAAATTTTCGGACAGGTCCAATACTTCCTTTTCACTCCGGATTTGTGCTGGAGTGTCCTTTAGATGAGGAGTTATAATGCCCCCGACATTCGTATCCACGAATTTTCCAGCCTTTCGACATTTATCCCCAATATTTGACGGCACGTGGTCAGGGGGCAAGCTGGGGCCCTGAGCTTCACTCCTAGGTGATACACGGACGCTGGCGAGCCTTTCCGCGGTAGTAGATACCTCTTCTTCCAAGGCTTTAAGATCCGACGAGTCATCCTCAGAATAATCCTCTGTACCAACCTCAGAATTTGCTTCCCCAACAGTTTCCTCGGCAGGCTCAACTCCAGACAGGCTAGGTGTTTCCACAGGGACCTCAGGAACCTCGGCAGGCTTAGCAGGCTTAGAGCTAACGGCTCCCTTGCCTTTAGAAGTACCCATAGCCATAGTATTTGCTGGATAGTAAATCGATGTCAGACAGTCTAGAAGCAGTACACTACTGTAACTACCAATTAACTGAAAAAATGTAAACTTCGATGGAAATTACTAGGTTTGAAACTATATTAAACTAAATACAATTTAGTCAGTTAGGATTTAGCAGTGATAGCTTGTGTAAGAATGATCGGGACAGCCTCTTGTTAAGAGCCTAAATATCCTCGATCACACAGGGCGTACCTCTAGCTGTTCTTTATTGAATAATTTTCACTAGAAGTACTAAGTGTTCATGACCACTTGCCTAATTTGTAAATAGACATAATAACGTAAGTCACGTTAATACATTAGCTGATATAAATAAAGTTCCATCTGAAGAAAAGTTAAAAAAAAAAAGAAAAGACTTATTGGATTTTGGAGATTGGCGGGAGGACCAAAATCTATAAGTAGTAGTTCGGAGACTATAAAATTTAGTTTATAATATCCTACATCTACTAATGTCTCAAATAGGTCCAAGTAGATGAGTCATACCAAATACTCAGGCTATTGGAGCCATCAAAGTGAATTTAGAACACTTTGGAAATATTGGAAAAAGAGCTTGTACTAAATTATTTAAAATAAAAATAAAAACCAATGTATTATCTCAATTGATCTTGATATTTTAGACTGACCGGAGGCCGTATTTCTACAATAGTGCCTTTACTCTAAGTCTCAGAAAGTTCGTCGGATAAAGTACAGACGAATAGGTTGCGAGTAGCACGAAAATATATTAGAGTCTTCTTAGTGTTACAAAATTCCATGGTACATTCTGCCACAAGTGAATGGGCTCATATGGAACGGGTTTAGCGCCAGAAATAGAATGCGGCTTAAGAAGCTCGCAATGTTTAAGATGGGGTTGAGATGTCATTCATAACCACCAAGAGCAGCTGTGAGATCCGAACACAACACTAACCATTGTTCCGGGGTAGGAGCATACAATCTAATACGCATTTTGAAATAAAAAATACGCAGTATGTAATGCCACCATCTGCTCTGTATCCCAGTAAAACACAATAGGTTTCATAATCATTAAATAAGTCGGGATCATGTCACTACACCAAGGCAACATAGCCAATTACGATACTACCTATGGTTTATACGTTGAGACAGGTGCATTGAAAAACCCTGCATTCAGTCTTGGTCTATTATTGACCCATGATTCAACGGATCACGATCAAAAACATGCAGCACTTTTGACGGCAACACCTTAATCTGTGACTTATGCGGTTTGTTGCAACTCGATGTTCTTAGCAATACAGATATTAAGTGTAAAATGTCACTAAAACCAACTGTTACGCATAGAGTATATATACGTACAACCCGCAATTTGATGCCGAGCTATGTCCATATCATCCATATAAACCATTAATGATTTCATACTCTGGAACATCATTTCAGTTAAATGCTACATGTCATAGCAGCTACTCTACACATATTCGAGTAATCATGTAGGTTGAGGGTAGCGGTCATCCGCCGAGTAAAAGATCAGATACTCCAAAGAATCCCCTGAAAGCAAATATTGTGGTAAATATTAGGTATGTAGCTAACCCATACCTAGGTCTACGTTCTCTCGCTTAATTGTAGCAGTATTTAGCTATATTACTCGGTAATTAAGCGACTGTCTCGAGACTCGTAGTTTCCCAGAGACCTAATTCCAAAGACAGATGCACTTCTATGTCTATATCTAATTCATCCATCTTGAACTACCTACATATACCGAATTTGTCTGTGGTCTGGTGCGGCATTGGCTTAGCCCCATCCTCGCTCCTCGACCGGATTATGACGAATAATCTGGTCCTTCTCGGTATTTCGTACTCTACACTAACCCATTCCGCGGCACTACACGGCGCAGACCCGATATTACCACAGAGGTGGGTACTCTGGTCAGCAAGCGAATAAATGGAACATTCGATAGTAACAGTGTTTTGTCAACGCCGGCCTGAATTGACTCAGCGCATAACTTCCATTGTCGACTCACTTGGCCCAAGCTTCAAACGGGAGTTTACTGACCACTTCTTCCCATCAATCTTTCCTGATCACTACAGCGACTATGAGAGCCATACCATATGTTCATACAATGTAACATACATACTTGTCATTTTTGAAATAAATAATACTATCCACATCAATCTTTCCAGAACAACTACAGCGACTATGAGAGCCATACCATAAGTTTATACATTGTAACATACATACTTGTCATTTTTGAAATAAATAATATTATCCCAATCCAACCCAATCCATGCGGTGGTTGGGTCCAACCTAAACTCCTCAGTCCGGTCCTGCTCCTACAGGGCAGGGCTGATCGTCCATCGTCCGTCCTAGTCCGGATAGACAGCCAACTAAAGACCGTCTTACTAAATACATAATGATATATCACATTTTCGTTTTGTTTTTGTTTTAAAAAAAAACACGAATTTTAAAAAGAAACAAATAAAAGTAAATAGACCAATCTGGCAAGCTCTTTTCTTAAAAAAATTTCAGGCCATTTTTATAATATTTAAAGCAGCTAGTTTTAAATCAGCAAGAGTATATATATAGACTCATTCCGGGATTTATCAGTAAAATTGGTTTAAAAAAAATATGTTGTATTGTGGTTATTTCATGGCCCTCTACTAAATTTACGATTTGTCGTCGGAAGAAACCTGATTTCTGCTCGCGACCCTAATCCAGGACCAGAGGGCCGTGTTTATTTACAACTTCCAATATTAATGTATGTATACAGTCTATAGTCTATACCTTTTTTTGGTAAAAAAAACATTGGCTACAATCTACAGTCTACAGTCTATTTGCACTTTTACAGTCAAAACAAGCCTACAGACTACGATTTTGTCTATACGACGACACCCGTCACTATAAAATTATTAAACGCCCGAGCCCGCGTCCAAAACCGCAATCGGTCCATTCCCAAAGGTAGAGTCGATATTTATGGGACCGCTCCAAATACACATACACCTCGGCCCAGAAAAAGTAACAGGGTACATCACTGCCGGTTAAGATGTCATAAAGTGGATTTTATAATCAGTGTGGACACGTACAAGTGGGTCATAAATAGTATGCTTTGATATCAATGTGGACACGTAAAACTGAGTTTTAGTATGCCGTGATATTAGTGTGGAACTAAGGACGAGAGAAACATGTTATAGTATGCCTTGATGTTAGTGTGTAGCTGCGGACGACTGAATCATAGCAAAAAAAATGTATCTGTCACGCATTCGCGGCAGTTCGTGATAAACTTCCATATGTAAGAGCTTGAAGTTGTCGACAACGTGGTAAGTACGTGATCTGGTCCTATGTATATATGTGCCTATGTATCTATATATCTATGCATCTGTATATCGATGAATCTATTTATGTATGTATGTATGTATGTATGTATGTATGTATGCATGAGGTATGTACAGTGGTAATAAATAAATACAGATGTACGTTCACCACGCTTATATTAAATCCTTCTTTTCTTTAAAAAAATGCGTTCAAGCATCGCCTTTGCTCTAATTCGTGGTTCAATTGATGGCATGTGCTTAGCTCAGTTGTTGGCGGTAAGCATTTATAACTTGGGTAGGCAATATCTGACTACTAAATATCTATGTACGTTTACCCACACCCAGAACAGCACCATAGTGACAGAATAGTGAATAAATGCATTGGACGCTTGCATTATATACCTTTAGAAGGCTGTGTATTTATTATTTCATTTTTAAAATAAATAAATATCTATGTACGTTTACCCACGCCCAGAACAACACCATAGTGACAGAATAGTGAATACATGCATTGGACGCTTGCATTATATACCTTTAGAAGGCTGTGTATTTATTATTTCATTTTTAAAATAAATAAATAGTATATCATCAAAAAGGTAGGGTCGGACTATTTTTTTTAAATACTCATGGAGTTGTGGACTAATAGTTTTTAAAAAGATGTGATGCAGGTCTATGAAATTTAAAAATAGGAGGATTTATATGTTGTGCCTATGTCTCGCACACATTTTTTTTAATAGTATTTTATTATATATATATGTGACGTATGACATACTAAATAGCTATAAAAAAATAACTGTTTCGGACTGTAGTTTTGCTGTTTAACTTCTGTACTTTTTAGTTAAAAAATACAGAGAAACTATATTTTTAACTGGAAAGTGCTGGTATATTTATTTATTTTGGCTTTATTTTTATTTTTTGTTTTGTATTGTTTTAGTATTTTGTTTGTTTTTTTATTTAAAAAAATATATATACATACTGTACTGTATATATTTATCTAACAGCAACAGTGATTTCTTGAAAAAGAAACAATTGTTGTACATTTTTTTTTTTGCACTTGTATCCGAAATATTTAAAAAAAATTGTTGAGTAAAGTACAGCATTGAATTCTGATGGGTTTTAACTTCTACTCCACAAAAATTTATGTTTGAAAGTTGAATATGGATTATGTGGGACATTGAGAGTAAACATTTTATTAATATTAAACTTTTTTTATTAAATATACATTATACTTTTTAGATCCACAATCAATATTACATCATAAGACTTCGTAGTCGTCGTTGTTTTACAAAAGAAAAGAACAGAAAATATGCTATACGACTCCGTAAATACTAAATACAGTATGTACAGTTGTACATATATAACAGCCTGAACAGTGAACAGGAATGTCATGAGTCATATTGTGAGGACTGATAAAGCCACATCATGATAATCACTGATAATAGTATGCTCTTAAAAATATCAGAGTAGGCTTAAGGATGATGGTATGTGAATATTTATTTGCAAATAAATGTAAAACTAACTCCCTCCCCCGGTCACCCCCCCCAAAAATATGAATAATTTCTGGTATCTATCCAAAAATAAATGTACAGTAAATAGGTAGTCTGAACTCTGGATTCTGGACTCTGGACTCTGACTCTTGCCTGAGGCCCTGAGTCCCTGACAGGGCCTGACTTGAGGCCTGAAGCCTGAGGGCTGAGGCCTGGTCCTGAAGGAGGTGATAAAAGTGTTTTTATTATTATGTTTTGTTAGTTTTGTTTTGAAAAATAACAAAAAACAAAAACAAGGTTATGGGCTAAAGCCCGGTAGAAAGGCTAAAATCCGCGTCTTTTCTTGTGTGTGGGACATTGGACAGGCAGATATCAAAAACAGGCTGACGACAGCCATACGTACGCATATTTTTAAAAATAAATAATACAAGATATATATATATATATATACCTAAAACAATAATTGTAATAAATATCTGTTTGAGCAGTGTGCGTGAGCTTTGGAGTAAATTTGTTTTTAAAATGTGCATTTTCTACCCGTTTCGGTTTTAGAGGATGCATCTGTCTGGAGACGGTTCACACGGGTCATGGGTTTTCCACAAGCGGAGTGACCAGTTTAATTGCAGTTGACCACTGACCCAAGACTCAGAGGGCCCAGACTGACAACTGACCAGCACTCTCGCTACTCTAGTAGTAGAAAGCAGTGCACCAGCCAGTCACACTGGCTCAGAGCATCAGTCAGTTAGCCAGTCAGAGTCTGAACTGCAGCCACCACCGTCACAGTCGGCTTTACTTTTCGAAATATAATACTCTTAGCTGCACTTTTCTCACCTCATTATTATCTACCTTACTGTTTTAAACTGTCAGTGGTGTACCCGATTGCATCCTGATTGTTCAACATGAGCTCAAATAATATGAGTAAGAATATGTTGAGGGCTGCATTAGTCGCAGCTACATCGTGTGCAACATGTGCGACTATGATAGCAGGTATCAATGACTTCCTTATTGTTACAAGTGACATGAAATGTCTTGGAATACAGGGTATTGAAGTGAAGGCACAAGCTTGCGACGGTAGCACGGGTCAATACTGGAGAGAAGTGAATGATCAGCAACTTTTAAATTGGGATTCGAAAGATTGCTTAACTGTTAACCATGCGAGTGGGGTAGTTTACACATCACCATGCGGTGACAACACTAATACCGAGCAGGCATACATAGACTTCAGATCGTTAGTAGTAAACGGTGGAAAAAATTGCGTGGGTGGTGGTGAATGCCGTGGTTTGTGTATGACAACGGAAGGGGAGAGAGCAAGTGCCGTTGCAATCGAATCAGCATCGGAATGGTGTGGGAACAACGGAGATGCACAGTATTTTAACAAGAAGCTGCAATCAGTAGCTATATCAAATATACCAAGTATGGTAGGAAGTTGGGTTGAGGGTAGTATAGAAGCGAGTGGGTGCTCGAAGAAATGCGGAGGGGGAGTTTCGAGTGTAGAGTATGTTTGCAAAAGCGAGAATTTTGCCAATGCGTATTGTGCTGGCAATAGACCTAGTCCTGTTGAAAGGGAATGCAATACTGAAAGATGTGACGATTGGTCAGAATATGGTGAATGTAGTGCCAAAACCTGTGAAGACGTCGGTTACCACGGGCGTGCGTGTTTGAAGGAAAATGGCAATTGCCCGGGCGCAGACTTCAAGGAGTGTAAGCCTGCCGGATGTGAAGCCGAGAGTCGAACAGAGGTTTTAGAGGTAGATGACTTGAAACAGCCCGCGAAGCTACGAGGAGCAGCGGATGGATCCCTTTGGACAGACTTTGATGCGTGTTCTAACACTTGCGGAGTAGGTGTCCAGACGGCAAGATGCGCTGATATTCCTTCTAAGGCGGCAGGGCATCCGTGTCAAGTCTACGAATACACACAGTCCTGTCACGATAATTCTGGGCCTGGTTGCGACTACGTTCACGTCGAGGATGTCGATGGAGAGTGGGGTCCATGGGAAGCATGCACGATAACGTGCGGTGCGGGAATACAGAGAAGGCAATGTATCAACCGAAAAGGAAATGGTAAGGACTGTGTTTCGGATTTAGATGGCGACATACGTACTTGTGTCAATGCGGAAGTTTGCCCTGAAGGTGTCGTATCGAGTTTGACCGGTGAACGAGGCGAGGTTGTGAATAATGCGATCGTGCGTAATGACCCACAACCTGTCGCGGCAAATGGCCAAGTCCGCTCTGAAGTCGGGGATGGCGGGCCTCAGGGGTCACGTATAACAGGTGGTATGGATTCTTCTGGTGGGTTTGCCGTGACTAGCGGTGGTCGCACGGAGGAAAGCACTCGCGATCAAGTGGACGGTGGAAACCAGCAAATTCAAGGAAGCAATGCGTATGCCAATGGTGGCTACAATGCGGTATACTCTGCTCCTCAGACATTCGACAGCCAGTCCTTCACTGGTTTCGGTGCCAGCACCGATAGTACTTTCGGAACCACTGGTAGTACTTTTGGATCAACTGGCAGTACTTTTGGATCATCCGACACCAGCACGGGCTTTGGCACAACTAGCGGTACCAGCACGGGCTTTGGCACAACTAGCGGTACTAGCACCTTTGGCACAACTAGCGGTACTAACACCTTTGGCACAACTAGCGGTACTAACACCTTTGGCACAACTAGCGGTACTAACACCTTTGGCACAACTAGCGGTACTAACACCTTTGGCACAACTAGCGGTACTAACACCTTTGGCACAACTAGCGGTACTAACAACTTTGGCACAACTAGCGGTACTAGCACTGGCTTTGGCACAAATAGTGTTGACAGCTTTACTTTTGATGATGATGGTTTCGAAGATTTCGATGATTTCGATGAGGAAGAGTTTGACGATCTTGATGATTTTGATGATTTCGAAGACGAGGATTGGTTCTTCAACCCATTCGAGCGAAGACGTCGAAGTGTTGACGCAGAGGATGTTTTCGAGCAAACCGATAATGCATTCCCCATGTCGTTGTCCTTATTAGGTGTAGTGTGCATGGTAGTAGCTTCTGTATTCGGTACATGCATGGCAATCAAAGCGAGAAGCAAGAGCAGCAACAGCAAATATCGCGAGGGTGATATATTTCAAGTGTAAGTTTTTTTTTTAACCACATAGTAAAATAGTTTAGGATTCTCAATGAATGAATAAAATAAAACGGCGTAGCGATGTAGCCGAAACCTATATTCATGACCGGAAAGTTCATATTTAATGTCAAATTTAGCATCATATTTTTCACAAACCAAGGGATATGATTATTTGACCGATGCGATCATTGAGCTCTGCGAGACGCTCTCAGAATAATGTTCGTATTTCTACTCTACTACCGCCAAAATTTTCACTGCTGTACAATATTGAAATTGATCGATGCCAGACTTATTCATCTACACAAGCGGGAAGAAGAAATTGCGTCGATGCAATGTAGGCTTGAGTAGCTGTGCTGTGG